>ML778794.1:1689102-1722658 GCA_009831015.1 Picea engelmannii
TGTTACATTGTTTACAATACAATATACATATAGGAGCCAGCGGCATCCAAAACCCTAACCCAATGACCTGGATTAGTCCAAAACCCTAATTCCTTAACCGGAAATAGAAAACCATCGGCAAAAACCATGTGCCGAAAACCACCTAATCCCGGAAATATGTCGTCCCGGAAATATGTCGGCCCGGCGATAATATGTCGGCCCGGCGATAATATGTCGGCCTGAAACCGGCGAAAATATGTCGGCCAAAAAAACATTTTCGGGGGCGCTGCCCCCGAACCCCCGCGCGAGGGGCTCCTCCCCCCTCTTACCCCCCTGCGCGCCCGGCGCAGGCGCTCAGACACTACTACTCGTGCAAAGAATATAACACATACCCAATATTCACATCTCAAGCCTTGAAGACAAGGTTATTTTTAAGGGGGCGGACATGTTAGGGTCCTAACCCGCACATAGGTAGAACAATATATGTGGATGTAATAAAGGTCAATATTAATAAGGCCTTTCAATAAAATAGAATAAGGCGAATGTAAGAAGACCTTATAGAAGCTTCCGCTTCTAGAAGGATCTTCCTCTAGATGCTTCTTTTGATAGACATATTTAGTATAAATAGGAGTTGAGGGTATGAGAACCCTAGCTTGGATATTATTGTAATAGAGCACTGATCGATTGGAGGTTGCCCCCTCGAAGAGGCCTGTGAACATTGCTTTCTGAATTAAAGTGCTATTTTTGTTGTTGTTCTTATATCTTTTATGTGTTATTGTGGAGATTATGTTGGTTATATTATTGTTATTCTGCCATTTCTAGCATTTTATTTCTGTTCTGCATACTTTCTATATCTGGTATATTACAGAATCTGTCTATGTAGTTCTTAGCAATGTTTTAGACAAAGTCAAAACAAAAATGTAGAGTTGTAGAAAATCCATGTAGGCGTGGACTACCCCAAGAACTTTCAAGAATGACTAAGAAACAAAACAATTTAAATATTGTAGCACTCACCAACTACATGAATAAAGGGGAAGGATTGGATAAAAATATATCAAATTCAATAGGCGGAGCTCTATAAATGAATTCATGGTGTTGTAGAGAGATTGATTGAAATATGAAAGTTTCCCAAAATTTGAGATCTGGTCCAGCCAAAACCAACAGAAGAAGTCATTGCAGAACTGGAACCAAACTTGTATTCATGAATAATCTCCATGGGGATGGCTTAGTGAGTTACCAAGGAAATTTGAAATGAACACATAGCAACACCTTCTAAAAATAATATCTTCCTAAGTTCCTTTTTGGTCACCCTAAAGAATGATCCAAACATTTTGTCCCAAGATAAACCACGTATGAAGTCACTTGAAAATTTCATCTTCAAGAGAGTAATAAGAATTTCTTATAATCATGAAGTGTGGACTGCATACTTTAAAGATAAAGTTGAGGGACATGTGTAGTAATTTTTCTTTATGTTATAATGTACAATGTATAAAGTAGGGAAAACACAAATTAGGAAAATCCAAGAATTGTAACTATCAATGAGAAGTTAAGAAACCTCAAGAAGCAGTTGCAAGTCATTTTATATATATACACAAGAACACCTAGTTGACGGGGCTCTTACTTTTTTTAACTTTTGGAACTACTTATGAATTTTAATGAGAATAAGCCATTAGGATCATTTTGGAGGAGAAGTTGTTTGGTGTTGTGTGATGTTCTTGTTGTAAACTATTTATAGTTTTTGTACTTTCATCTTCATTTCTATAATGTTATATTATTCATCTGATAGACTATTCTTCTATTCTTCTATTCTTCTATAGATTTTCATTCTATTACTTTTTTTATATTGTTGTTCTGAGCTTATAAATGGATGGCTCTCAATAATATTGATGTTTCAAACTAATATATGCACTTTGTCGACGCCCAAAAACGCAACATAAAATTATTTCTTGCAAATGAGTTGCAATGCATTATTAATTATATATATATATTAAATAATACTAGATAGGTGGCACCCCTTTCGAAAAATAATGATATAAATTGCTCCTATCATTGCGCTCATGATTACCTTATGAGAAAGATTCTATAGTTTGAGAATAAGGGGAGATCCTAACCTCTTTCTATGTGCAACTAAGGGATGTTGGGTGTGTTAGCAATTTCAATTTAAAACAAAGAAAATGCTTATTTTATTAAACATATCAGTATACTCTTGCTACCCCTAGATTTTGATATATTGCTCCAACTATAAGCCACATGCAACTTATGGTATATTTATATATATGGGCAAAATGATTATTATGTTGGTTGTAATACTCCACTAGCAAGGAATGTGGGACATGTTATTTCGGTGCTAAGTGTTAAATGGGCATATTATTTCTATGAAATTCATGAGGGAGGCCCTAATCGATTTCGAATATGGGAATGATATGTTTTGTTGGTTGATATCATATGTTTGAAATAACGTATTGGAGGCTAAGTGCGCTCCATAGTTGGATGTGGTTGATGGCATTTAATGTGGAAAGAGGAGAAGCGACATGAATTTACTGCACATCGTTCTTACCCTACATCGAAGCCACCACCTTCATTATTCAACTTGCGCTTGTTTTGGTTTCTTTGTTTAGCATCATCACCATTATGCTCGGCCTTGGCAGAAAAATAACTCTGCTTTGTTAATTGTTTTGGAATTCTTCTTATAGGTATGGTATTTTACCTTTTCATTCATGAAGTGTTAGCTCTGCTGCAGATAAAATTATATTGTTGGCTCTAAGAGTTTGCATGCAAAATGTGTTTGTTTTCCAAAGTTTACAGTGGATTTCTTGTGGGAATTTTGGCAGTATGATGCATTTCGATTTGGGTTTTATTCCTTTTATCATTTAAGTGTTTCAAACCGGAAATATTGTTCGAGATTCTCTTATGTTTGAAGTGTATGGTTGTATTGTGCCCAGAGCAAATGCTAGTATACTATGACTATTGTAAAACGTCTATGGTGAATATGTTTGGTTCACTCATTTCTTGTTATTAATTTTTAAATGGTTTTCCTCTGTAAAAGGAAGATAAAAGTCGGGTTTCATCACTATTGTATGATACCCTTAACCCCATATAAAGGCCTTGGAAAATTGCAGTATTTTATTATTATAATTATCACCGTTTGCAGAGTTACAAAAGCCTATGTATTACATCCTGTTGTCACCTTGAAAGTTTGTAAAGAATATGTGATAGGAATGAATTGTTTTTTTGTTTGCTTACAGTCCACACCTTATGCACATTATGTCTTCTGAGACCATGTTTCCCCATCCAATACGAATGGGCAAGTAATAAGTTAAACCCGGATTCTAAATTTTGTTTAGTGGTATCTTGGCCCTACACCAAGAAAGATTGATCATACCCACAAAAACGTGGTTCGTTTTGTTATCTATTCACGAGGGAATTTTGTCGATTTTGAAGTTATTGTGGATTTGATGAAATAGTGACTACCATGTTTGCATTGGGGTTTCAAACCTATTTTTTTTCGAAGCAATTATTTTGGGGTTATGGTGAAATTTTTATGATGGATAGTTGAATGGTCATATGATTCTTTTCCAAGCTTTTCAAACTGACTTTAGGCATTCTGTTTAAGATTATGATTGAGTCAAATTGAATTTGTAAATAGTATCATGAAGAACGCTTTACCAGTTTAAAAGGATATCTATATTTTAATTAAAAAAAGGGAAAATGAAACTTGACAGTCCTAAAATTTTCATTGAGTTTTATATTGAACAGTTTAAAAGGATTGTTTCCATGTCACGGATTCTGTGTGTTATAGTTTAAAACGAATGTTATGATACAAACATAATTTGGTGGGTTTAATTTCATCATGTTAGTTTGGAAATAATTGGCATGATAAACAACAAATATCCAAATGTTTTTGAGTCAATGATGTTAATGATGATTTTAATATTAATGATTGTTATTTCATGTAACAAAATAGTAATCGTCTCATTCCCGTCCATTGTCTCATTTTTCGCTCATTATATTCCCATCACCTTCCCATTAACATTTAATTCATTCCCTGTTCTATTATCTTGAAATTCACTTTTAAGGAGGAAGGATTAAAAATGATTAAATGATGATTTGAGTTGGAAATTTTGATATGGAGACATCGTTGTTAGAGGAAAAGGGTCATGCATTTTGCTTAAAAAATATTCATTTGTTGGTTCCCGTCCATACTACCATTTTCCATTCATTACAAAGCCTCCCATCTTCCTAATGACCCTATCATTCCCTATTCAATTGCAATTGATTATTGAATTCGATATGTGGTGAGTTGTATCAACGGATGGATTGCATATGCTTATGTTGTGAATGATAGAGCCAACATTTTGATTTTATTTAGGTGGAGTATTAGTGAATGGATTGTTAAAAAAATTCATATTCTAATTGGAATATTGCTTCAGGATGAGTTTTGTTTAGCAGGGGCAGCAATGGCAGAGGTGCAAACAGAGGTAGAGGAAATAATTGGCAAAGAGGCCATAGAAGGCCACGATTTTCAATACATTTTGGCGTTGATCCATAGGAACTAAATCATCTTTTCCAAGATGGGTTTTTTAAAATAGTTGGCCAAGGAATTCTGCAACCTAGACCTGAGAGGCCTCCATTCCAGCCACACCAAAATTTCTCAGGTATTCGTGTTCCCCCTCATGTTTCTATGCAGCCAGAACCACCTGCCAATGATGGTTGGAAAGAGATCGTCTGCCAACCTGTTGCACATCATAATGGGTGTCCTACAGTATAATTTCCATCTCCCCCTCCTCCACCGCCATTCAACCCAAATTCCCAAGTTGATTGTGTTTTCTCACCAGTACAGTCCTCTCATGCAAGCAATAGATTAAAAATTTCCATCCCTAAGCCAAAATTAGATAAAGGAAAAGAGGTGGCTAATCCCTGTAAGTATTCTAAAGACTCCTTTGAATCAATATCCTCTCATATCCACCTCAAAGATTATTGTTCCCATGTCATCAGTGGAATCCACCCACAAGGTTCCAATCAGTTGAAGGTTGTTGCACATGATAAATCATAAAAGGGATCAAGAGAAAGCAGCAGTGAAAAGAGGCAAAACACCTCTCACAACAAATATGGGTTTTAATGCTATGAATGTTATTTTCTTTTGAGGACAATTTTTTTTATTTGATATGACAGTATTTTGGACAACAAATACATATTTAGACAAAATTTTGGAAAGCATGGATATAATGTTATTTTTGGATATAGTCATGTTTTATTTTTTGATATTAAAATATTTGACTATTAATATGAGGATGGGAGTTACAAGGCGGATATTTGAATTAAATATTTTGGGTATTATACTTCATGTTTTGATTATTATTAAAGAAATTGAAATTGGAGTGACAAGGGGTCCCACCTATTTAGTTATTATTTAAATAGACCCTTATTTATATATTATTATTTATTTGTCTCAACTAATTAGTTAAGCTAATTGCGCTTAACAAAAGAAAGGTAGTTGAACTACCATAACTTATTGAGAAAGAATAAAATCTCAATCAAAAGAAGAGACAAAGGAGGAGAGAACAGAAGGAGAACTTCTAATATAAGGTCTACTCTATACTTGTGAGATAATTATTTTTCTTCATTCATTCTAATTTTACTAGAAAGCTAAACCATCTTGATGACAATAGGGTCTTATTGAAGGTATGAGGATTGAAAACTGAATCATATCTTTCAACAATGTGTTTCTAAAGGTGTATGATTTATCTTTGGCAGTCTGTGTGTTCTTCTTTGTTTATGGATTAGATTTCATGACTGATAAATAACATTTTGCAGAGTCAAGTGAACATTTTTATGGCAAGCTCATCCAGATCTTTAGTTTCAGTTTTCTTTTGTTGTCAGAGTATTTTTGTATGGTTCCCATCAAAGACTTATAAATTTAACTTTGGTCCCACCCTCGCAGGGGTTTGTAAAGAGAGTTTTTCTTTGTATCTCAGAATGAAGTTAATATAAAAATATGATTTCTAATTTCAGTCCCACATGTGTATCTTAATGATATTATTCATATTTTACTTTTATTCTTGTTTATTATCCATGTACACACTTATGTATATCTTTGTTTCTTTTCTTTTTCATAGTTACATATAACATATAAAATCATCCTTAGTCCCTAGTACATATTACATGGGGATTAAGATATTGTCTTGAATTAAAGGCTATAAACTCCAGGTAACATTCCCAACTATATTTCCTTAGCTCAGCAAAATCTAAAAGTTCTTGAGTAAGGTTCTTCGTACCTTTTCCTTGAAATTTATTTGGCGACCATAATGGGGA
Source organism: Picea engelmannii (assembly GCA_009831015.1). Lineage (NCBI taxonomy): Eukaryota > Viridiplantae > Streptophyta > Pinopsida > Pinales > Pinaceae > Picea > Picea engelmannii. The sequence goes on from ML778794.1 coordinate 1,695,394, forward strand.
GATCTTCCATGTCTCTCTGGTTGATTGTATCACGATTATATTTCATTTTTTTGTTTTGTATGATTACTCTTTAACTGATTGTTTCCATGACAGTACATGTTACGAGACAACCCAATATTGGAAATGGTATTGATGACCAAACTAACATTACATTGACTTTATTCAACACTATTTTAGAAACTGTTGTACTCGTGCTGAACTTGAAAACTCTTGGGAAGTAATTGAAAGGGACATAAATATTCATGAACATTGGGAAGCCAAGCAAAGGCATCCCATAAATCAACTGTAACCTTTCCTCTTACCTGTTTCAATCTTTTTTGTTTCATGTCCTCTAATTCTCGTATTTCTCGAAGAAGAAGAGGTTTGTTCCCTGAAGTTACTCCTATTTCTGAAATAGGGAGGATAAATTTTGTTTTACAAACACAACAATATGCTCTTAGGAGAAACTTGTATGATTCTGCCAGTTCATATTCATCTCCCATACCTATCACCTTCAATATGACGTCTTTGGGTAGTGGTAGTGGCACCGAAGGTTCCTCCTCCTCACAACCTTCCACTTCATCTGTGATAGGTAGTATATATAGTCATAAAATCCCTATTAAATCTACTACCAATCCTGCCAATGTCATCAAGAAATATGGGATTTTCCATTTTGATGGAAATGCTACAACCAACCCTTGGCACGTGTCTTCCCCTTTGAATCTTGCACCAGCCACCCAACCATTACCAAAATTCAAAGATCACTTACCTAGGTTATCGGGAAATGGTACTGTTACCACAAATGAACACCTGGTACCATTTTCTAATGCTTGTCATAACATAGGGGATAACAATAACAATACTTGCATGTGTTTATTTGTTAATTCACTTGAAGGGAAAGCTGTAGCTGATTTTTTTGATCTCCCACCTAAAATCCTTTCAACTTGGGAAGAATTGATCTATTGGTTTAAATCCACTTATGGATGGCCCAAGAGTCCAGCTAATCAATTAAGGGAGTACAAAAATATTTCCTATAAATATGGTGAAACCATTAATTCTTTTAACGTTCGCTTCACCAAGATATATAACCAAATTCCCGAACTAATCTGTCCTAAAAATCAAGCTATGTTCATGCATTATTATAATGTTTTACCTTCTCCTTATCGTCATAGACTTGAATAAAAGGCTATTTCCAATCTTGGTTCTGCCCTTCAGACTTCCTTAGAATACAAAGAGAAACTTGAAAGGACTAGTCTTTCTAAAGGAGACTCGATCAAGCAAACATACATGTTTGTCATTCTACAAATCATGTAAGATATGAATAATAGGATGATAGCCTACAAACGAAAAGGAACTTCCTCTTCCTCTTCCCCCAGGGCTTCTTCTTCTTCCCTAGATCCTTTTAGAAATACTAATGAGAACACTTTTCAACCAAAGGATACAATGACTTGCAGTTGGTGTAACTTCTGTGAACAAAATCATGATGAAAACACCTACAAAGTTAAAAGAAATGATAGAGATAAGATCTTTGGCAAAAGGCTTGATACCACGATCGTTGTCTTAGATTGGAATGAACCAAACGTTGTTATGGTAGTCAATACCAGGAACAAATCTTACACTGCCAAGAGAAAATTTGATCTTCCTTGCACTTCTTCTGCCCCAATCTCATCTTCTCCAAATGTTGATATACAAACTGTCATAACTTCAAGTGATCAAGAAGTATCTTCTCCTCTTCCCTCTTCTAAATACAATATCCTTAACCAATTGGCTAATATCAAATCTGATGCTACCCTTTTGGACATGGTTGTCGTCCTTGAATAACAGAAGCATCTTAAGAATTTTATGGAAGGTAAATTTTCCACCATATCCAATCTATTTGAAGAGTTGAAAGAAGAGGATTCAATTGTAAATAAGATAGGTGTAAATAACTTTAGGAACCCTGTAAAAAAACCCCTTTTCTATATTTCAGTAAAAATCATGGATAAAATAGCTCATTGTTGCCTAATTGATGGTGGATCTGGTCCAAGTATGGTGTCTAAAATTATCATGGAAGAGCTTGGCTTATCTTGTACCAACGAAAATTCTAGAAGCGTGCTCTCTTACAATAATTTGCAACAATCAACTATAGATGAAATCAAGGATGTAATCCTAGTTTTGTGTGCACATCCCAAGATAAGGACAACTCTCAATGTCCAAGTAATTGACATGCTAGTGAGTAATTACTCAATTATTTTGGGAAGAGATTGGAAAGCATTAACTGGTGGATACCTTTCACTTGATGGCACACATTTGTTTGTTCCTCGAAACGAAAAGAACATTATAGTTCTTAGAGAAGGAAGAATTTAACCTTATATAGAGAGTGTCCTTCAACCCAATGTAAATTACCTCGAAGGAGATTTAGGGGTGTACTCTATATTTGTCGATGAATGTGATACTATACTTGAACCAATTGATTTTGATGATGGCATGTGGCACATGAATTTTGATGGATCATGTTCTAACGAAGGTAATGGAGTTGGCATCATTCTTTATTCCCCTATAGGAAAAATTCACAATTTCTCTTATAGGTTGGAATTTGCTTGTACAAACAATGTTGTTGAGTTTGAGGCCTTATTGTTGGGCATTGAAAATTCATATAACCTTGGTTGTGGCCACCTTACAGTCTTTGGTGATTCTGATCTTATTATGAACCTTGTGCGGAAGATTTATGTACCAAACAATAATTTACTTAAGAATTATACCCAAGATGTTTGGATGTTGATTTCAAATCTGTTATCATTTAACATCACTCATGTTAAAAGGGAACTTAATTCAATCACTGATAGATTAGTTGTTTTTGCGGCTTCCCCTGCTCGACAAATTTTACCTCAAAGACCTGATTGTACGTTCCAATATCTATACCGTCCTCACCTCCCCGACAACATAGAATCATGGCAAGTTTTCCCTAGTGACGAAGGCATTTGTGCTTTCATACAAAATGAACCTTTTAAGCCCAAGTAAATCATCTATGTTGAAGACGAAAAAATTTCCTAAAGGCTTGACTCTTCTCGAAAATTCATTTTCGTGAAGTGATGTAGGAAACAAAGAAACACATAAGGAAGAGGATTCAAAAAGGAAAGTTGGTGATACCATTTCCTTGAATATTGGGACATATGAATCTCCAAAGATCATTAAATTAGGTTCCCAATGTTCTGATGAAGAGAAATCAAAATTCACGGAATTAATCTGTGAGTTTCAAGATGTTTTTTCCTGTTCATATGAGGATCTTCGTGGTTTTGATCCTGCTCTCATAGAACATGTCATTCTTATCAAGGAAGGGGCAAAACCAGTTAGGAAAAGGAAAATATCTATTAATTCTACGCTTGAAGCCACTATTAGAAAAGAATTGGAAAAATTTTTGAAAGCTAATATAATATTTCCATTTAAGTATTTTGAATGGGTTTCAAATTTGGTCCTTGTTCGGAAAACTGCAGGTCAGATCAGATTATGCGTCTATTTTCGTGCATTAAACAAGGAAAGTGTCAAAGACCATTTGTTGCTTCCTAATATGGAAATGGTTTTACAATAGGTTATAGGGTCTCAAATAATGTCCTTACTTGACGGTTTTTCTTGATATAAGAAAATCAAGTTAAAGAGGACTAATAGATATTAAACCACATTTACCACATGTTGGGGCACATTTTCTTATGAACATATGCCATTTGGTTTATCTAATGCAGGTTCCACCTTTCAAAGAGCTATGCAGATAACTTTTGATGATCTAATTGGTAATATTATCCAATTTTATATTGATGATTTTATTATTTAATCTAAAAAACAGTTGGATCGTTTCGGTCATCTTAGAAAAGTTCTCATGCACTGCAGAAAATTTGGTGTTTCTTTAAATCCTTCCAAGTCTATTTTCGGTGTCATGAAGGGTAAGCTTCTCGGTCACATTGTTTCTGATTCAGGGATAAGTATAGATACTGAGAGGATTACTGCCATTCTAAACCTCCCTGCCCCCACCTCCAAGAAAGAAGTTCAATCTTTCATGGGAATTATTAATTGTGTTCATAGATTTGTTCCTGATTTTTTTGTCATGGTTAAACCAATCCATAATATTTTGAAGCAAGATCGTTCTTTTTCTTGGACCGATGATGTAGAGAATGCTTTCCTTAGGATTAAGAAGGTGATTAGTTTTGCACCAGTTTTGACGAAACCAAATTTTGAGAAATATTTTATAGTATATACCAATGACACTGAGAAAACAATTTTTGCTATCCTCTTACAATGTGATGACCGGAACAATGAAAAACATGTAGTTTACATGAGTGAGAGTCTATCAGAGGACGAGGTTAAATATTCCTATATTGAGAGCCATGCTTTCTCTCTTTTCAAAGCTATAGAAACATTTTTCCATTTTATTTTTGGAAAACATACACAGGTAAAGGTCCCTTTGCTTGCTGTCAAGTTTCTACTTTCACAAACCTATCTTTCAGGAAAACTTGCACATTGGCTTGCAAAAATTCAAGAGCATGATTTGGAAATCATTACTTCAAAGACAATAAAGGGGAGAAACATAGCCCTTCACTTAGCTCATCATGCTGAGCCAAGTGAAGAACTTGACGATCAAGATAATCCTCTTCCAATGCTATTTTATATTGAAAATCAAAATATCTCTATATCTGAGCATCTTTGGTATAAAAATATGGTGTATTATTTGCAGTATCAAAGGTTCCCAGATGAGTTAGATCCTCATCAAAGAAGGATACTTTTCCTTGAGTCTTCTAAGTATATCATTTTAGGGGACTCCTTGTTTAGAAGATATGTTGATGGTTCACTGCTACAATGTGTAAATGATGAAGAAGCACAAATATTATTGCACAAAATACATGGATCATCAACATATGTCATTCAGATTGGTGGCCATTTTTTTGCTAAGACTATTGCTTTTAAGATAATAAGAAATGGTTATTATTGTCCTTTGATCTTTCACGATTCTTATAAATTTTCAAGGTCATGTGATAAATGATCAAAATTAGCTGATAAAGAATGTCTTTATGCCATGCCTTTACATCATGTCCTTCTAGATTTCCCTTTTTCTAAGTGGGATCTAGATTTTATTGGTCCAATCAATCCTTCATCCTCTGCAAGAAATATATTTATTTTGACATCCACTGATTACTTTACTAAGTGGACTGAGTTTGTCCCTCTTCAACATGCACAATATGAACAAGTAATCTCTTTTCTAGAGTCTAATATATTTTCCAGATTTGGCCTTCCATTAGAAATCATTACATACAATGGTCCAACCTTCATTTATGAAAAATTGACCCAATTTCTGGCTAAACTAGGTGTCAAGCATTTCACTTCATCTTCTTATTATCCTCAGGGAAACGAAAAACCAGAGTCTACTAATAAAAACCTGGTCAGAATTATAAAGAGAATCATAGAAGAGAAACCTCGTTAGTGACACACACTTCTAACTTATGCTCTTTGGACAGACTGTACAACCACCAAATCAAGTACAAGATTCACTCCCTTTTAGGTCGTATATGACCAAGAGGTTATTCTTCCTATTGAACTAGATCTTTCTTCCTTACAGTTGATGCTACAGACTAAAGAATTAAATTCTTCTGATGTTTCTCAAAGGATAAATACACTACTAGCCTTGGAAGAACAAAGATATTTTGCCTTGGAAAATTTAAAAAGGAGGCAACAAACAATAAAGAAGTATTTTAACAAAAGATCAAAGAACGTTGAATTTAAAATTGATGACAAGGTCTTATTGATCCAGGTGAATATCGGTGGCCACCCACCTTTTCCAACTGGCTCAAAACAGTTTTCTAGCAATTTTGGCAATTTACTATTTTTAGCAGTTTTAACTTCTGGGGCCATTTTGAGGGCCTAAATGAAGGTTTTTCGGGATCAAACCAACTCAATGATTGCCTACAAAATGATTGAGGCCCAAAAATGAATCTTCTTGATGATACCTTTCCAACGGGCTATCATATGCCTAAAGTGGAGATCGTATGCAAAAGTTACGACCCCGGGAAGTTAATGTACTAACTTACCCAAACGGGGCCCACATGACTTTTGGCGCTTCATCTCCTAGGGTTAGGTTTTTGAATGTCTAGGGTTTTTGGCATCCCTGTTTATTGTAAAAATGCCTTCAGAGCCTCATTGTAATATTCTTCTTGCGAATGAGCACAACTGTCACATCTCTTCTCAGAGATAAGCCGCCACCATTCCAGTAAACTTGTTTCCGCTGCATTTTACAGTTTCAGCTTATTTCGTTATTGAATAGAAAACCAGTTTTATTGTATCTCTGTTATTTTGTGTTAAGAACCTGTTAATAATCTGTAGTCATATCGTTTTTCTCATAAAATCCGTATCAGTGGTATCAGAGCGGTCTGCTCATTGTCGTCTTAATGCATGTCCCCAACGAGGTCGGAGTACAAAGAGTTGGGTCTCGAGCTTGTTTCTCTTGAGGAAAAAATCTCTCGCATGCCCAAGCGACCTCTCATGGTAGGAGAAAATAAAGATGACGGGACAGGAGATCCTTTCAAACTGGTGATTGAGGAAGCCCTCACGCAACAGAGGAACGAGATGATAGATAGTTTCACGCAAATACTTCGGCGGCTACCAACAGGTGATGCATCTTCTTCAAGCAGAGGTGCCACCCCCTTCAACGTACAAATAAACTTTGATATTCCTATATTTGAAGGTCAAATAGACGCAGATGTTGTAGACAAATGGTTGAATCTACTAGAAGGGTATTATTCTATCCATAACTTTTCGGATAAAGAAAAGATTACTTTTGCGCTCCTCAAAGCCATTCCCCATGTCAAAGATTGGTGGGAAACTTTCTGTGAGCAAAAGGAATTAGAGGAACCCTCATTATTTATAGTCATAGCCACCTGGGAATCCTTCAGGGATGATATTAAGGAACAATACTACCCTGTCGAAAGTTATGACGACCTGTATACCAAATGGACTAAACTGCGGTAAGAAAGGGACCAAGTAGTGTCAGATTTCATAAATATCTTCCATACCTTGCACACCAAGCTAGGTATCAAAGATTTGGAGCGACATATGGTGCTCAAGTACCACAATGCTCTGCATAGATACATCCAGATCGAAATGGAATTTCTGGACTTCTCATCCTTGGGTGCAGCCTACCAATATGTCATTAAAATTGAGCAGAAGTTCAAACAAAAGACGCGGCAATTTGGGCCTAGGAACCCCTCACAACAAAAGCTAGTAAAGGGCAACACCAACCCACAGATAAAGGAAAAATAAAATATGGAAAGTATCAGGACAACCAGTCCAAGCCACAAGCAAAGAAGGACACTGGAAAGACAAAGAAAGATACTGGGAAGTGGTGCGACTTCCATAAGAGCCCTTGGCATAACACTATTGATTGCCACTCAAGGAAATCATTGGTGGCCAAAGTGAAAGAATCTGAATCAGATGTGGATTATGAATCTGAGACAAAACCAGAAAGGGGAAGACGAATCATTGACACAGAACCCAGTGCCACTGTTGCTACCACCAAGCTCCAGCCTAGTGAACCAGATGAGCTAGAAGAAGGAGAGCGCCTCTTCTATTCACAGATGTGGGTAAAAGGAACCCCATTGCACTTCATCGTTGATAGCAGTAGCCAGAAGAACCTCATCTCAGCAGAGGTCATCAAGCAGCTGGCCCTACCAACAATGTCGCACCCACAACCCTACACTATTGGATGGCTCTGCCAAGGAAGCGATCTCCGCGTCAGCCAACAGTGTCGATTATCATACGACATCAAGCCCTTCAAAGATGAGGTATTGTGTGATGTTTCTCCTCTTGAAGTTTGTGATGTTCTTTTGTTCCAACCTTATTTATGGAAACATCATGTTGTAAATGTGTCTAGGCCTCGTAGTGTTATTATTACTTTGAACATGAAATTGTACAGGATACCCGAGGCAGTCCCACCTGGTGATATTTCCTTGATCTCTGCTAAGCAATGCAGGAAGTTCATCTCTCAAATGGGGAAGTTTTTCTTCTTCGTGATTCGCTCTCAGAATAAGCGAAAGATCACAGCCACATCCAGGGTCTCTACGGTCGACCTCTCCACACAGCAGAAGCAAGTAGACAAGGTCATGGAAGAATACTCGGATATCTTCTTCTCACCTACCGGGGTACTTCTGCACTGCCAGGTCAAGCACCCCATCGATCTGACCCCCGATGCACCGCTGCCCAATGGGCCAATATATCATTGCTCTCTATTAGAGAATGAGGAGATCAAGCAACATATCCAAGAGCTGCTCCACAAGGGGCACATCTGTCCTAGCTCATCACCTTGCGAGAGCCCAATCATGTTGGTACAGAAGAAATATGGAACTTGGCTACTCTACATTGATTATTGGGCTCTGAATAAAATAACATTCAAAAACCAGTACCTGATTCCCCGAATCGACAACCTCCTTGATCAACTCATGGGGGGAAAATACTTAAGTAAGATTGATCTGAAGTCTAGCTACCACCAGGTCCCTATAGAACATACAGATGTATGGAATACCACCTTCAAGTCAAAGGAAGGCCTTTTTGAATGGTTGGTCATACCCTTTGGTTTGACAAATGTGCCAGCCACTTTCATGAGGTTGATCAATGATATCATGTGACCATTCACCAATAATTTTGTAGTGGTGTATCTTGATGAAATTCTCATTTACAGCAAGACTTGGGCCGAACACTTGTAGCATATTCAGTAGGTTCTGCACACCCTACGACAGCACAAGCTATACGCCAACTTGGAAAAATGGTCCTTCGGCATGGACAGGGTCCATTACCTGGGATACATCATTGATCAACATGGCGTACATGTGGATCCAGCCAATATCCAAGTCATCTGTGATTAGCCAGCCCCAACCACACTCACCGAGCTCTGGAGCTTCTTGGGCCTTGCCAATTTCTATCGCAGGTTCGTATTGGTATTTTCCCATATTGCATGGGCCCTCAGCCAAATAACCAAGGGTGGTGGTAAGGAAAAATTTGCATGGGGGCAGTCACAACAACAAGCATTCGATGATTTGAAGCAATGCTTGTGCTCAGCCCCAGTAATTTCACTCCCAGACCTACAACAACCCTTTGAGATCGAGACAGATGCTTCTAAATATGTTGTGGGTGTCGTTCTCACTCAGCACGGCCACCCCATGGCCTATCATAGTGAGACATTATTAGATGTTGTATGTAAGTACCCTACTTACGACAAAGAAATGTACTCCATTATGAAATCCTGCCTCCAGTGGAGACACTACATTCTTGGGAAGAATACAGTCATCCACACTGATCATAAGCCACTGCAGTTCATGCAGACACAGGGAAAATTGTAGAATGATCGCCATCAAAAGTGGTCCACATACTTGCAGCAATTCCACCTCAACATCAAGTATAAAACAAGAAGCACCAATCATGTCGTTGATTGCCTCAGCAGACCGTCAATCGCGGCACTCACTACAGTGCTAGACTCTTGCGGCCATGAGACCTCTGGATGGCCCCAACTCTACAAGATAGACCCGGACTTCGCCACCACCTACCAAATGTTGGGGGCACACACAGTTGTCGATAATTTCCATATTCAGGATGGGTTGTTTTGTCATATGGGCCATATCTGTGTTCCATCAAGTGAGCAAGCGAAGATGATCTAGGAAGCCCACTACAGTCGAGTGGCAGGACACTTCAGTGTCGAAAAGACAGTGGTGATGCTACAGAAACATTTCTACTGGCCGAAACTTTGACAGGAGGTCAACAAGTATATTAGGTCTTGCACTACCTACGCGATTGCCAAACTGACCACTAAGAAACAGGGCTTGTACACCCCTCTTCCTACTCCTAACAGGCCATGGGAATCCATCTCAATGGACTACATGTCGGGCCTCCCATCCACCAAGCAGGGAAACGACTATGTTTTTGTGGTTGTTGATCGCTTTTCTAAGATGGCGATTTTGGTTGCCTGGAAGAAGAACATCACAACAAAGGCCACTGCTAAACTCTTCTTTGAACGAGTTTGGGTACATTTTGGAATCCCACAAACCATTGTCTCAGATCGGGACAGTCGATTTCTCAGCACATTCTGGTCGAGCCTCTGGTCACTTCTGGACACCAAGCTCACCAAATCCACGGCCTTCCACCCGCAAACAGATGGCCAAACCAAGGTCGTAAATCGAATGATTGTGCATATCCTCTGCATGTATAATTCACAACACCCTCACACATGGGATGAGAGTCTTCCCTATGTCCAGCATAGATACAACCGAGCCCTGCATAGCTCAACCAACCACAACCCCTTTCAGGTGAGGTTGGGATTCCAACCATTGGGGTCCCATAGATGTTGCACTTCCCCTTGCAATCACCTCTACTGAATCATCTCCTACTCCAACTGAAGCTGAAAAAGCCACCTGGTTCATTGAGCAGATCCAGCACATCTACCAACAGGTTCGGGATATCCTACAAAAGTCCAATGACAAGTACAAATAGTGCCATGATCAACATCGGGTGACACATAAGTTTCAGGTGGGAAACAAAGTTTGGTTGCACTTGCAAAAAGAACACCTTACAGGACCCCATAGAAACTTCACCCACTCCATTATGGGTTGTACACCATCATCAAGGCCGTGGGGGATAATGTTTTTCATCTCAACATTCCTCCTTTCCTTGTCCTGCACCCAGTGTTCAATGTGGATCTCCTTCGCCCTTATTTCCCACCATTATTGGATACCTCAGAAGTAGCAGAACAACTGACACCAACTGATCTCAACCTCGACTGCATGCAACAGGCATCCAATGATCATATTTTGGACACACATATCAAGGGAACTCGATAGCAAAGGATCCAACTTTATCGAGTCATCAAAGCAGGGCATCTCCTACACCAAGGCAAGTGGCTCACCCGGGGCCAGATTCAACAGAAATTTCCTCATCTGATGGGGGACCTCAACGTAATGGAGACCATTGCTTCCCAAAAAGGGAGGATTGATCTAGGTGGATATTGGTGGCCACCCACCTTTTCCAACTAGCTCAAAAATGTTTTCTGGCAATTTTGGCAATTTACTATTTTTAGCAGTTTTAACTTTCGGGGCCATTTTGAGGGCCTAAATGAATGTTTTTAGGGATTGACCCAACTTAATGATTGTCTATGGCATGATTTAGGCCCCAAAATGAATCTCCTCGACGATACCTTTCCAACGGGCTATCATACGCCCAAAACGGAGATCGTATGCAAAAGTTACAACCCCGGGAAGTTAATCTACTAACTTACCCAAACGGGGCCCACATGACTTTTGGCGCTTCATCTCCTAGGGTTAGGTTTTTGGATGTCTAGAGTTTTTGGCATTCCTGTTTAATGTAAAAAGGCCTTCACAGCCTCATTGTAATATTCTTCTTGCGAATGAGCGCAGTGGTCACATCTCTTCTCAGAGATAAGCCGCCACTATTCCAGCAAACTTGTTTCCGCTGCATTTTACAGTTTCAACTTATTTCGTTATTGAATAGAAAACCAATTTTACTGTATCTATGTTATTTTGTGTTAAGCACCTGTTAATAATCTTTAGTCATTTCGTTCTGCTCATAAAATCCGGATCACTTATTGTGGGATTTAGCCCATGCAGAGAGAGGGGGACATTCTAAATTCCAAAATTTATGGCTAGGTCCTTTCAAAATCGTTTTTATCCTCGGCACAAATTCATATCTTCTTAAAGACATGAATGAGCGATCGTTTTCTTACAATACCAATGGTTCCCACTTGAATCATTATGTGGAACCATCTTGACCACTGGTTCTATTTTTGTGTAAATATGATTGTTATATATATATTTTTCTTACGTTTTGTTTCTGTCACTTTGGTTTATTGAGTTTTATTTTCTATTGTTTATTTTTCATAGTCATCAGAAATAAATTCTAGAACAGTTTTTCCATATTAATGTCACTCTATAAGTATTGTTGATTAATAAAGAAAAGATAAACACAGCTGCTATGATATCTTCTTTTTGAGACACTGATAGAATATCTTTTTTCTTTCAATAATGTTGTAGTATAATTGGTTGTGTTTTCTTCCTAGCTTCTACTATCCCTTTTCTTCCCTACATTATGAGATCTAAGAGCATATCAGAAGCATTCTCCTTGAAGTTTCAAGAAACAATTTTCATTAGTTGTGAACCTTGTTGATTTTTATGCATACAGGATCACTTCCCCTCATACATCTCACTTTCCATAAGTTATTCCCCGAAATGCCATCTCATCATTTCCCTTAAACCATCATTTTCCCCCTTGTTGCATAATTATTTTCTGAGCACTCTCAATCACCTACTTCTACTGGTTCAAGTAATCAAGCATTATGAGTTCTAAATATGTTGAAAACGGATTTCCCTGTGGAGTCACCATTTTATTGACGCCCAAAAGTGCAACATAAAATTCCTTCTTGAAAATGAGTTGCAATGCATTATTAATTATATATATTTTAAAAATACTAGATAGGTGGGACCCCTTTCAAAAAATAATGATAGAAAGTGCTCCCCTCATTGCGCTCGTTATTACCTTACGAGAAATATTCTACAGTTTGAGAATAAGGGGAGATCCTAACCTCTTTCTATGTGCAACTAAGGGATGTTGGGTGTGTTAGCAATTTTGTTTTAAAACAGAGAAACTGTTTATTTTATTAGACATATCATTTTATTCTTGCTACCCCTAGATTTTGATATATTGCTCCAACTATAAGCCACATGCAACTTATGGTATATTTATATATATGGGAAAAATGATTATTATGTTGGTTGTAATACACCACTAGAAAGGAATGTGGGACATGTTATTTCGGTGCTAAGTGTTAAATGGGCATATTATTTCTATGAAATTCATGAGGGAGGCCCGATTCGATTTTAAATATGGGAATGATATGTTTTGTTGGTTGATATCATATGTTTGAAATAAGGTATTGAAGGCTTTGTGCGCTCCATAGTTGGATGTGGTTGATGGAATTTAATGTGGAAAGAGGAGAAGCGACATGCATTTATTGCACATCATTCTTACCCTACCTTGAAGCCACTACCTTCACTATTCCACTCACGCTTGTTTTGGTTGCTCTATTTAGCAACATATCCATTATGCTCGGCCTTGGAGAAAAAGTGATTGTGCTTTGTTAATTGTTTTGGCATTCTTCTTACAGGTATGGTCTTTTACCTTTTCAATCACTAAGTGTTAGCTCTGCTTCAGATAAAATTGTATTGTTGGCTCTAAGAGTTTGCATGCAGAATGTGTTTGTTTTCCAAAGTTTACAGTGGATTGTTTGTGGGCATTCTCGCAGTATGATGCATTTCGATTTGGGTTTTTTCCTTTTAGAATTTAAGTGTTTCAAACCATAAATATTATTTGACATTCTCTTCTATTTGAAGTGTATGGTTGTATTGTGCCCGAAGCAAATGTTGGTATAGTATGACTATTGGAAAACGTCTATGGTGAATATGTTCAGTTCGCTCAATTTTATGTTATTAATTTTTAAAGGATTTTCCTCTGTAAAAGGAACATAACAATAAGGTTTCGTCACTACTTTATGATACCCTTAACCCCATATCCAGGCCTTGGAAAATTGTAGTCCTTTCTTATTATTACTATCACTGTTTGCAGGGTTACAAAATCATGTGTATTACGTCCTGCTATCACCTTGAAAGTTTGTAAAGAATATGTGATGGGAATGGATTGTTTTTTCTTTGCATACAGTCCACACCTTACGCCCACTATGTCTTATTAGACCATGTTTCCCCATCTGATACGAATGGGAAAGTAATAAGTTAAACTCAGATTCTAAATTTTGTTTAGTGATATCTTGGCCCAACAACGAGAAAGATTGATCATGCCCACAAAATCGTGGCTCGTTGTGTTATCTATTCATGAAGGAATTTTGTCGATTTTGAAGTTATTGTGGATTTGATGAAACAATGACTACCAAGTTCACATTGGGGTTTTGAACTTGCTTTTTTTTCACAACAGTTATTTTGGGGTTATGGTGAAATTTTTATGATGGACAGTTGAATGGTATTATGATTCTTTTACGAGCTTTTCAGGCTGAATTTAGGCATTCTATTTATGATTATGATTGAGTCAAATTGGCTTTGTAAAGAGTCTCATGCAGAACACTTTTACCATTTTAAAAGGATATCTATATTTTAAAGAAAAAAAGGGAAAATGAAACTTAAAGTTTGGCAGTCCTAAAATTTTCGTTGAGTTTTATATTGAACAGTTTAAAAGGATTTTTTTCCATGTCATGGATTATGTGTGTTAAAATTTAAAAATAATTTTATGGTACAAACATAATTTGGTGGGTTTAATTTCATCATGTTAGTTTCGAAATAATTGGCATGATAAACAACGAATATCCAAATGTTTTTGGGAAAATGATGTTAATGATGATTTTAATATTAATGAACGTTATTTCATGTAACAGAAAATTAATCGTCTCATTCCTATCCAATATCTCATTTATCGCTCCTTATATGCCCATCACCTTCCTAATAACATTTAATTCATTCCCTGTTCTATTATCTTGAAATTCATTTTTAAGGAGGAAGGATTAAAAAGTATTAAATGATTATTTGAGTTGGAAATTTTGATATGGAGACATCATTGTTAGATGAAAAGGGCCCTACATTTTGCTTGAAAAGTATTCATTTGTTGGTTCCCATCCATAATACCATTTTTAATTCATTATAAATCCTCCCATCTTCCCAATGACCCTATCATTCCCTGTTCAATTGCAATTGATTATTGAATTCGATATGTGGTGAGTTCTATCAATGGATGGATTGCATATGCTTCTATTGTGAATGATAGAGCCAACATTTTTATTTTATTTAGGTGGAGTATTAGTGAATGGACTGTTAAAATTTCTCATATTTTGATTGGAATATTGCTTCTGGATGAGTTTTTTTAGTAGGGGCAGCAATGGCAGAGGTGCAAACAAAGGTAGAGGAAATAATTGGCAAAGAGGCCATAGAAGGCCACGATTTTCAATACATTTTGATGTTGATCCACAGGAACTAAAACATCTTTTAGAAGCTAAGTTTTTTAATCTAGTTGGCCAAGGAATTCTGCAACCTAGACCTGAGAGGCCTCCGTTCTAGCCACACCGAAATTTCTCTAGTATCTGTGTCCCCCCTCATGTTTCTATGCAGCCAGAACCACCTGCCAATTATGGTTGGCAAGAGATTGTCCACCAACCTACTGCACATCATAATGGGTGGCCTACAGTATATTTTCCATTTCCCCCTCCTCCACCGCCATTCAACCCAAATTCCCAAGATGATCGTGTTGTCTCGCCAGTACAGTCCTCTCAATGTGCAAGCAAGAGATTAAAAACTTCCATCCTTGAGCCAAAATTAGATAAAGGAAAATAGGTGGCTAATCCCTCTAAGTCTTCTAAAGACTCCTCTGAATCAATATCCTTTCATCTCCACCTTAAAGATGATTGTTCCCATGTCAGCAGTGAAATCCACCCACAAGGTTCCAATCAGTTGAAGGTTCTTGCACAGTATAAATCAGAAAAGGGATCAAGAGAAAGCAACAATGAAAAGTGGCAAAACGCCTCTCATAAAAAATATGGTTTTTAATGTTATTAATGTTATTTTCTTTTGAGGACAGTCTTTTTTATTTGATATGATAGTATTTTGGACAACAAATACATATTTAGATAGAATTTTGGACAACATGGATATAATGTTATTTTTGGATATAGTCATGTTTTATTTTTTGATATTAAAATATTTGACTATTAATATGAGGATGGGAGTTACAAGGCAGATGTTTGAATTAAATATTTGGGGTATTATACTTCATGTTTTGATGATTATTAAATAAATGAAAATTGGAGTGACAAGGGGTCCCACCTATTTAGTTATTATTTAAATAGACCCTTATTTATATATTATTATTTATTTGTCTCAACTAATTAGTTAAGTTAATTAATCTTAACAAAAGAAAGGTATTTGAACTACCATAACTTATTGAGAAAGAATAAAATCTCAATCAAAAGAAGAGACAAAGGATGGGAGAACAGAAGGATAACTTATGATATAAGATTTGCTCTATACTTGCGAGTTAATTTTTTTTCTTCATTCATTCTGAATTTACTAGAAAGCTAAACCATCTTGATGACAATAGGGTTTTATTGAAGGAAAAATGATTCAAAACTAAATCATATCTTTCAGCAGTTTGTTTCTAAAGGTGTATGATCTATCTTTGGCAGTCTGTGTGTTCTTGTTTGTTTATGGATTAGATTTCATGACTGATAAAGAATATTTTGCAGAGTCAAGTGACAACATTTTTATGGAAAGATGATCCATATCTTTAGCTTCAGTTTTCTTTTATTTTCAGAGTCTTTTTGTATGGTTCCCATCAGAGACTTCTAAATTTGACTTTGGTCCCACCCTCACAGGGGTTTGTAAAGAGAGTTTTGTTTTGTATCTCAAAATGAAGTTAATATAAAAATCAGATTTCTGATTTGAGTCTCACAAGTGTATCTTAATGATATTGTTCATATTTTACTTTTATTATTGTTTCTTATCCATGTACACACTTATGTATATCTCTAGTTCTTTTATTTTTCACGGTTACATATAACATAAAAAATCAGCCTTAGTCCCTAGTACATATTACCTGTGGATTAATATATTGTTTTGAATTGAAGGCTATAAACTTCAGGTAACATTTCCAACTATCTTTCGTTAGCCTAGCAAGATATGAAAATGCTTGAGTAATGTTCTTCATACCTTTTCCTCAACACACTTGTATTATCCATGTATTACTAGTCTCTACTTTTCTTTAACAGTTAACTATTTTATAGGGATTTGTGTGATGTGTGTTAAGGGTTATGTGTCTATGACATGGGAGGATGAAGAATGTGGATCAAAAGATTGTAGATATCATAAAAAATGACTCTTTAAAAGTTGTATTAAGGTGACCCTTTTAAAGTTGTTGTGGGAAAAACATGAGAAGTTATAAAAGAACTTATAACTCAAAGAGAATGAACAAAATAAATTCAACAACTTCTATCATTTGCCATGTTTATGCAAAAAAATATTGGATGAGTGACAAAAAGCTCAAAGGATTGGTATGATAGTGAAGATATTTAAGGCCATGTAGTAGAGGTTGAAAAAACTTATCTAGGCTACTTGTTCAAACTTCTTCTCAAGAAACTTATCTCGACTACTTGTTCAAACTTATTCTCAATAGTTTCCTTTCCTTGATGCACTTGAAGTGATTACATTGATGGAAATGACCGTTGTAAAGATAATTACAAAGAACTAGTTTTGAAATGCAAGCTATGGCATGACAAGTTTGGAGACCTTTGGCATAATAATAAAATTATTTCTCCTAGCAAATTAAGATAAATAATAAAATTGAAATTTCTCATAGTATGTAAATTGATTGAATCATGTAGCCATACTATAGATCTTGATATCTTTAGATATTGATTGTGGTGTTGTAGCTAACGGAAATAAGTTAGTCATTCACTATGGAATGATTGGTTATCTATAAAGTTCTATTTTTTAAATAATTAATATTCTTAAATAATATAATATTTCTGATTCAAATTATACAATAAGCCTTTACTCCATGGTGTCATAGTTAACGGAAAGAAGTTGTCATTGACTATGGAATGATTGGTTATCAATAAAGTTCTTTCCTAGATAAATAATATAATATTTCTTCTTCAAATTATACAATAAACCTTTACTCCATCCCTATCATATGTGACAAAGATAACACAAAGATAACACTGGAATGATTGGTTATCTATAAAGTTATTTTTTATATATAATTAATATTATTAAATAATATAATATTTCTTCTTATGATATAAGGATGCAAGAAACAGGATGAGTAAGAAGAAGTCGCTCTGCAACTAGGTTTAGGGTTTTTAGCCGCATTGCCACAACTCTCACCTCGTTGGGGCTCATGTCTCTGAAGGAAGGAGGGTCGAATGGTGCCTCTTACAGCTAGGCCACTGCGAATGGAAGCTCTGGAGAAGGTTTAAAACGACCGACCTTTGAGCCCCCACCAAATCTGCGCTCAAAACTTTTGACAGAAGGAACCTTCAAGGATCGGGAGATGGATATTGATCCAAAGAACGCGGCTATATCTGCTATAGCGTCAACTCCATGGATGCCAGGAAAATGCATCCCACAAGCGCCACGGGCCTCGAAATACATCATTAGCTCACCACGCATTGAAGAACAAAAGAAATATATGAAAGACTACGCCCTAGTTGGAAAATTCCTAGGGCTTTGGCCTTCAAAGCGTGATCTGATCAAATGGATACAATATTGGTGGAAGACAAAAGGACACTATGAACTACAACTAGGTTCCAAGGGTTTCTTCACAATCATATTGCACAACCTTGAGGATCGCAATCGCATTTTTGATGGAGGGCCTTATTTCTATAACTCAGTCGAACTCTTCTTAAGATTCTGGACCAAGAAGTTCAGCCCTGAAAAGGAAGATTTTTCCCATGCACCAGTATGGATTAGACTATACTCTCTCCCCCAAAAATTCTGGCTGGAAGAGGTCTTGGCTGGTATAGGTAATAACATCGGAATATATGTTAAGTCTTCAGAAGCCACCAAGCAGAGGCGATATACCTCCTATGCGCACATCTGCGTTTACCTGAACATAGCCAAGCCGCTACTAGGATCCATAATTCTCGAATACCATGACGAGGATTGGACCCAAACCATTGACTACGAACACAGTCCATTCAGATGCAGGAAATGCCATGAACACGGTCATCTTTTCAGAGAGTGCCCCCTCAATGTTTCTCACAAAGAAGGGAACCCTGAAGGCGACAAATACAATGATGACCTTGCTCAACTAGTAGGAAAAAGAAGACAAGGAGGATGAAAGCAGCCAGCCCAAGTAAGTAAGGATCCTTCCACTAGTAATAAATATGAAATACTACAAGATCAACCAGAGAATCCCTCAACCTTCATAAATCCCAATGAATTCCATGCGAATAATCTTCCCCAATCTGTGAGCCAAGGGGAAGAACGACCATAACAGGGGAAGGAACCAGATCACCCCTCACTAGACACTGTTGTGGACTAGCAAGATTTTCTGGAGATAGAGGATGGTGATGCTGAAATGGAGCTAGAAGACGAAGAACTAGTTGGGTGGATCTGGAGAACCTCGAACATGGCTACAGGCATCAGAAACTATACACCATACCTAGGGATCAATTACGGAAAGTGCATAAGGTCTTCCTTAGCTCCTCTGCTATATCCATGACTCAATCCAGCAAGGGCCTAGGAATACAGGGCAGTCAGTCAAAGAATCAGAGCAAAAATCAGAAAGATGAAAAGAAAAGAGGAAGGAAGTCTACCAACAAGCTTATAAAAGAAATAAGCCACTTCATGGTAAACTTAGGGAAAATCCACCTTATCTCGGACAACTTTCCTCCTCTCCCCACCCCCCCATCATCACGAAGATTATCTCCTAGAATATCAGAGGCCTCAATGGACGTAGCAAGCAAAAAATGCTATGAGATATGATCTTTGCGGAAAAACCAGACATATTATTATTATAGGAAACAAAGTGCACAACCGAAGACATTGATAGGCTACTCCCCTACTGTTGGAAGCAAGGGGAATCAATTTCAACTGCAGCCACAGGTACAGCTGGAGGACTGGCTATCCTCTGGAACACCAACTCATTGCTGATGGAGAATTTTATCACTACCAAGTGGTCCATCACTGCAGATTATAGGCTTATTGGTTCTAACAAGCCTGGACACCTGACCAATGTCTATAGCCCAGCCAACCCAAGGGATAAGCAAGCCTTTCTCAGGAACTTGGAATACTTATCCAATCTAACTAGGCATAATAGATGGATTGTTGGTGGAGATTATAATCTCATACGCAGTCTGGAGGAAAAAAAAGGGGGATCAAGACGCCTGGATCAGGATTCCAGTGACTTCAACAACCTCATAGACAACCTCAACCTCATTGACCTGGAAACCATCAATGGCAATTATACCTAGACAAATAGAAGAACTGGATCACACCAAATCGCCTGCAAACTAGATCGATTCCTCATCTCTGACTCCCTTATGCTGGAAGGAACAGCTCTGGAAGCTAGTATTCTGAATATCCCTGGCTTGGATCATTGGCCCATTCAGCTATGGTTGGATGTGCCAACCACTCCAGGGAAAAAACCCTTCAGGTTTGAAAAGTTTTGGCTCAACCATCCAGATTTCCAAGCAAAGATCCAGGATTGGTGGAGGGAGGCAGAGGTCCCCTGCGGCTCCAAGATGTATAGATTTCAACAAAAGCTAAAGAACCTCAAACAAATTCTCAAACTCTGGAATAAGCAAACCTTTGCCAATATCTTTGACTCCCAAAAGGAGCTGTCAAAACAAATGGGTGCGATTCAAAATCAAATCCGACTGCAAGGGTTAACGAACGAGCTTAAATCCTAGGAAGCAAAAGTAAATCAATAGCTGGAGGCCAGAAAAGGACAAGAAGAGATTTTATGGAAACAAAAATCACGCATCCAATGGCTCAAGGAGGGGGACAAAAACACCAAATTATTTCACAGAATCGTCATTCACTGACGTCATACTAATAGAATTACACACTTAACCTCCACCAATGGTGAGCCCATTCATTCCCATGAAGACCTGGAGATGACACTGATAGACTATTACAAAGATCTCCTCACGGAACCATTCCCGGATAGATATGACGCCATAGCTAAGGTCATGCAGCATGTGCCCTCCCTTGTCACCCCGAAGCAAAACTTAGCTCTGCTCCGGCCTATTACAATTGAGGAGATGGATCAAGCGCTTCAAGACACCCCCAAAGGCAAGGCACCTAGCCCTGATGGCTTCACTAGCGATTTTTTCCACGATTGTTGGTCGTTGATTAGGGTAGAGGTATGGGAAATTATTGAAGACTCCCGATCCACAGGACAAGTCCTTAAGGCTCTCAATGTGACTTTCCTCACCCTCATCCCCAAAGAGGGGCAGGCTCACCATCCTAAGAAGTTCAGACCCATAGCCCTCTGCAACATCATCTATAAACTTCTAACAAAAGTGATCGCACGAAGACTCAAGCCCATCCTACCAACAATCATCTCTCCAGAGCAATTGGGCTATGTTGAGGGCAGACAAATCCTGGACAGCGTCATCCTAGCTCATGAAGTGATCCACTCTTTGCAGAAGACCAGAACGCCAGGTATGCTCCTTAAACTATACCTTTCTAAAGACTTTGATAAGATAAGTTGGGACTATATGCGGGAAATGCTCCTTGCCTTTGGCTTTGATAAGCTCTGGGTGACTTGGATTTTGAATCTAACCTCCTCGGCATTTTTTTCCATCCTTATCAATGGTTTTCCTTCTCGCCCCTTTTCCCCTTCTAGAGGAATTAGACAGGGAGACCCTCTCTCCCCGTTCCTCTTCATCATTATGGTCGAAGGTCTTAGCCACTCTATTCACACAGTTGTTGCAAACAACTTACTGACAGGCATACCTTTGCATGGCATCTCCCCCCCTATCTCGCATAGCCAATTTGTGGATGATACATTTTTTATGGGTAACCCAACTGCACGCGAAGCCAACTCCCTCCTCTCAATCCTCCAAACCTTCTCTGAAGCCTCAGGTTTGGACTGTAACAAAGATAAATCCCAAATATTTTTCTTCAATACACCCCCTCTGATTCAACGCCATGTCTCTAATATCTTAGGTTTCAACAAAAGCTCCCTTCCATCCAAATACCTTGGCATCCCCCTGATTGATAATGCCCTAAGGAACTCCTCTTGGGAACATCTCCTTTCCTATTTTACCAAGAGGCTTTCTTCCTAGACCTTCATAGTTCTAAACCTTTCTAGTTGTCTCATTCTCCTTCGAGCAGTTCTTCAGGCCCTACCCATCTACACCTTCTTGGCGCTTGTTGCTCCAAAGTTTGTCCTCACAACCATTAAAATCTTACGAAGGAACTTCCTTTGGCAAGGCCTCAACACAGGTAAGAAAATAGCGGTGATCAGCTGGGACAAACTATGCCAACCCAAAGCACAAGGAGGCCTTGGATTATGGGACCCCTTTATCATGAATAAAGTCCTAAGTGCCAAGATATGGTGGCGATGGCTAAAAAATCCCAAAGATCTCTGGGCAAATCTCTGGAGGAAGAAATATGCATCAGATGTGGCGAAAAAGAACTTAGTACGATGGAATGGGGACAACCTAGGATCCTTAATCTGGGCAGCAGCTAAGCAAAATAGACAGCTAGTTACCCAACATGCTTTTTGGGAAATTAGAAATGGGAAAGCAGCCCTCTTCTGGAAAGATTCCTGGCAGCAATGGCCAATTTTGGACCACGAGGATTGGGCTGAGCATATCAACATCCAAGCTACACATGCGGGCCTGAGAAAAGTAGCTGATTATTGGCAAGACAATCCCCCAGAAGACACCTGGTGGTGCTGGCACCTAAACAGGGAACGCATGAACCTGGAAGTGCACGTGGATCTGAGACCCTGGCAGGATGAAATGTCCAAAAGGAAAATCCCCAAGCTCACAGGAGAGGATATCCTCCGATGGGGATATTTGTCACAGGGTACCTATAACATACGAGAGGCCTATCACATCAAAACTCAATCAGACCCTCCACCTACAAGGAAAGTATGGAGCAAAATCTGGAATCTTAAACATTGGCCTAAAATCACCCTCTTCCTCTGGCTCGTCACCCATTCCAGCATTCTAACCTAGGATAACCTCTCAAAAAGAGGTTTTGTTGGGCCATCTATATGTATGCTTTGTGGAGAGGCAGATGAAACCATGAATCACCTCCTCAATTCTTGCCCTTATACTTCTCAAATATGGGATCAAAGTGCGCTTATTATGCATACCTCGGATCACGAAAGAGACAGCATCATTGATACAATTACGAACTGGAGGGACCAAGTGTTCCAATCTCCCCTCCTGAATCATATACGGCAATTACTTCCCAGCTTCATTCTTTGGCAGGTATGGAAGGAAAGAAATAGGAGGCTTTTCAGGAATATTTCCCTCCCATGGAAACACTGTTGGAACCAATGTCGCCTCAATATTCTGGAAACTCTCAACCTTCAGCTATGGACTAAAAAAGACTTGATCAGCAACCCCTCAGAACTCTTGCCCCTTCAGTACTAGAATCCCTTCCCAACTCATCACCCACTTTCCCCCTCTTCTTCTCCCCCCCCTCCCAGCAGCCCCTCCTCTTGGTCCACCCCCCCAGTCGACTTCATCAAGCTCAACTTTGACAGAGCCTCTAAAGGCAATCCAGGAGCAGCGGGTTACGGAGTAGTTTTCCGCAACCACCATGGACACATCATTCTCATTAACGCAGGCTCCCTTGGTCACACCACGAACAATGCAGTGGAACTTTGGGGGCTCATTAGAGGACTGCAATTAGCCATCGAGCACAATTTCACCAAGTTGATTGTAGAGGGAGATTCTCAAATCATCAAAAATCTCTTCAGTAGAATTTTAAATGGAGCGAACCCGGAAAGAATATCACCCAGTTGGAGACTCTCACACGAGCTAAAGACTATCAAAGATTTGCTGCAACCCAATCAGGATGTTATACCTACTCATATCAGGAGAAAGGCGAATCAAGTTGTAGATGAACTAGCTAATCTAGGGACCAACTGGGACGGACCGGAACTCCTTTGTAAAATATCCCTCAATCCTGATCACCCTATTCTCCAGTAATTTATCCGCAAAGCTGTGGAAGTGGACAAACCCCCGGATGGGGTGTTAGTGCAAGACAAATGGCGCAAAGAGGGAGTGTGGGTAGACCAACAAGGTAGGGAGCCATGTGATGAGCTCGTGCCAACAACCGTCGCCTCGACCCTGCATTAACTCGACTTCACGTCGCTGCAACACCATTAATTCTGGTGCGCCCGACCTCCATTACGAACTTCTCTATGTCTTTTCCATCTGCATTTGCTTCTCATCCTCGCTCGCGGACCTAATCCCACATCCCTCCGCTACCCTGGCCTGGTTTAGACTGGACTTTCATGGTGCTCACAACCTATGGCCATCTCTAGGCTCTCTGCATCTGCCTGGAGCACTTAGTCATTTTCTACCTTCAAACGAAGGAAATTATGTTGTGTCAAAGAGGACGACCGCGAAGAGGCTCTCCATGGCATCCTCCTTGGCCCCGAGCCTCTGTTTCTCCCCCTGGTTCGCCCACTACAATCTCCTCACCACCTCTGCAGTTTGAGCCAACACCTCTTGCCTCCTCCACCTCACCTGCCTCCCGGTTTGAATGCTTATCCATTATTGACAGCTCGTTGGGCTCTTCTTCGCGTTACCTTGTCGTCCCACCGAACTCCAGAACCATCGATCCTGCCCTTGCACCGATAGTTGGCTCCTCAAGGCCTCCCATGGGGGTGCCACCTCCTGTTCGAATTGCCTGAAACAACACGTACTTGTCTACCGACTCCATCCCTGACTCATAGCTGAGAGAAAGTTTAACCATTCTCTATGGTCTGGTCTTCGAACTCCGTCAGGGAATGAAGGACCTCCAATTCCGACTGCAAATTATGGATGGAAAGATCTCGACCCTCCTTTAGATTTTATCTACCTTCCAAGATGCTTTCCCCTCCAACCCAGTAGGTGCGCCTTCAGCAGAGGAACCCCATGCAGAGAGCGACGACAGAAATGCTCAAATGCAGCGTTCAACAGAGGTCGTTGTGGAGTAGGTCAAGCATGAGGACACGGAAGCGGCGATAGCTACAGGCCAGCATGTGTACAATCCGCCTGGAGACGCCTTGCCAGTTGCCAACAGCGATGAGAGCAATGTGGACGCTGACATGCATTTGGAGAGAAAAGGGACACCCGTTGAAGAGGAGCCTTGGAACGCGGTCGTTCTTGCCACTTGGCCAGGCTACTCGCCAAGGGTATGACCCCACAGGGGTTCTTTTCTTTTTAATAGTTTCTTCTTTTAGCTGCAACTTAGTCATCTTAGTTCTGTTCTATAAGACTGTTAGACTATCAAATGCTAGACTTACCCGGCTGGCTGAACTAGTTTCCCCTCTATTGGGGCAGTTCAGTAACTACAGTACGGTTGTTATCAATTTTTTGTACCTCTAGTCTGGTTTTTTGAAGGCCCTTTATATATAAAACCTCTTACTTACAAAATATATATATATATATATATATATATATATATATATATATATATATATATATATATATATAATATTTCTTCTTCGAATTATACAATAAGCCTTTACCTCATTCCTATTATATGTGACAAAGATAAAGATAAAGTATACAATAAGCTTTTACCTCATCTCTATTATAACAAAGGAAAAGATAAAAGATAAAGTAGTAGTCTAAACATTTTACTTTTTGGTTTTTTTTCGAGGATATTTTCAGAGATATTTATCTTAAATTCCGTAGAAAATTATTGTATTTATATATTTGAGTGGTTAATTCTGTGAATCCTAGCATCCCATGAGTTTTTCAACTCACTGAATTCATTTTTGCATTTACAAATGCAATTTAAACAACAAAAAAATGTGATTTCTTGAGATTTATGTCATCAAATTCCGACAAAAAGGACGAAACTTTGAACAGACAACACCCAAAAATAAATACATTTTTAGAATATAAATTTTATAAATATAAATGAACTAGGAAAATGGTATTTTATATATTATTTTAGGATGATTAATATCATTTAAGTGGTTTTAAATAATTATGTTGAGAAGCACTCTACATTTTAATATGGGAAGATGCTCATTTAATGTAAAACATTGAAATAATAATAAAGCATATATATGTGTGTGTGTGTGTGTCATTTTTTAGAGTGCAAAACTTGAGGAAAGGTTAAAGGTTTACATCTAGAGATATTTGATCTCTCTGGAAGCTTAAAAGTTAAGATGGATCTAGGCTGGTAATAATCTAATTTTAAGGTCACTTTAGACACCAAATTAGTGTATAAAATTCTAAATTATTTGATATATTAGTTCAATCATCAATCTCTAAGGAGGAAATACATGTTCTTAATCATTAAACCCACTCAAACTAGTTTAAAACTATTTTCTTATTACATATAATTTAAAACTATCTTCTCATTAACTATTAAAAACTATTTTTTTTAATAATTAAATTTTGTTTACATACACTAATTATGGGCATTCACCTATTGGAAATGGGCGGATTTAATGGGCTTTTAATCATAGATGGGTATTTAATGGACATGATTTCACATCCTCTGAATATTCTTAGTTGTCACACTAAATGAAAGGCTAAGATTTGAAGCATTAACTTCTATATTTTTAATAATTAAATTTTGTTTACATACACTAATTATGGGCATCCACCTATTGGAAATGGGCGGATTTAATGGGCTTTTAATCATAGATGGGTATTTAATGGACATGATTTCACATCCTCTGAATATTCTTAATTGTCGTACTAAATGAAAGGCTCGGATTTGAAGCATTAACTTCCTAGCATGACAAAATATGTATGTTCATCATTAAAAGAAGTGATTAACTTGATTAACATAATAATAATGAATTATTTTAAGTTTTGGTTTTTATTGAGTTTAATGAACTT
This sequence comes from Picea engelmannii, assembly GCA_009831015.1. NCBI lineage: Eukaryota > Viridiplantae > Streptophyta > Pinopsida > Pinales > Pinaceae > Picea > Picea engelmannii. The sequence continues at coordinate 1,721,981 of ML778794.1, forward strand.
AACTTTTTTACTTCCTTTAGGCTTTCTTACTGAGGGGCGTGGAGTTTTATGGATGAGCAGAGCGCTTCACCTTATTTACCAATTATAAGCTTAATGGGATGGGTGGAGTTGTATGGGTGAGTGGGGTGCTTCACCTTATTTACCAACGTTTACTGGAGTGCATGGAGCGCCTCCTTACCATCTATTATGACTCCCTCAACGTGTTATGCCCAAGAGTTTTTAATCGAGTGATTCAGTTACCAGTTGTGCGTGGAGTGCCTCCTTACCAGCTATTTCAAATCTCACAACATGAAGTACCTCCTTACCAGGTATTACTCCTGCAATGTGGACTGTAGTATTTTAGTGTTTTTGGGGTGTGTGGCCTGCATTTAATTTTTAGCACAATATTTTAATGTTCGTTGGGTGCATTGAGTATGTTTAGTTTTTTTTCTGTTGTATTTTTACTATTAGTGGAATGTGTTTTGGTTTTCTCCATCTCTTTTTCATTGTGCACCCGATCAATTCCAATAGGTGATGGAATTATGTACATCTCTGGTGGTGGAATTATATACATCTTCGGTCACGCAAAAATAATTTTGGCAATCCTTCGATTGCAGTAGAATTTCATATATACACGCACAAATAGTTTTCAGCCCTTCGATTGCAGTGAAATTCCATCTATACAACTAGCCTGCCTTT
>ML778794.1:1729296-1750656 GCA_009831015.1 Picea engelmannii
ACACCAAATTTTGTCATTAAAACCATGATTCATGCAAATTATGAATGTAGAACACGGGTGGGACTTTTTGCAAATCGATTCCAAACACCAAAGGCCTATCTACAAATTAATTACATATTTTCAGTGCCATGTCTTTGAATCTCCAAATCCAAACCAGAAGTAGAATTATATTCAAGTTTTGATGCAGAGTCAATGACACAATAAAAATAGGTGCAACTATTGATATTCTATTAAAGTTGCTGTCTATGCATATTCTTAGCGTTTACATTTGTCTTGAATACAAATCCTCAGTAGAGCGGGGACTGCCATAATCCTCATCTTTCGAATCTTTAAACAAGTCACCCTCCAACTGCAGTTCATTCCCACCATAAGACATCTTCAGCCTCCAACTACAGTTCCTTCCCCGGCATTTTAAAATCATCAGCCTCCAAGTGCAGTGGATTCCCCAGTAGTGCATACCCCCGCGTGACAAGATCTTCAGCCTCCAACTGCAGTGCATACCCCCGCGTGACAAGATCTTCAACCTCCAACCGCAGTGCATTCCCCGGCCTGAAAAGACCTTCACCTTCCAACTTCGCCTCCCCCCCTGCCTGAAATCAACTTCACTTCCCAACTGAAATCTTCAGCCCCCAACTACAGTTCGTTTTCCCCCATGAAATCTTCACCCTCTAGCCGCAGTTCGTTTCCCCCCTTGAAATCTTCGGCCTCAAACTGCAGTTGGTTTTCCCCCATGAAATCTTCACCCTCCAGCTGCAGTTCGTTTTCCCCTTGAAATCTTCGGTCTTCGACTGCTGCTCGTTTTCCCCGCCTGAAATATCCGGCCTTCGACGGCAGTTCATGCAACTCCTCTTTCCACAACCTCAAATCTGTAAACAACGTCCATTCTATACAATTCCCGTGAAGAGCATCAGAACTTGGTATTTGAAGATTTGTTGCCTGAGTCAACCCCCTTATGCTCTGCAGCCTGCAACATCCAGAAATCCGGAGATGCACCAAAGATATCAACGTTTCAAGACCTGGCAACTCCTCCACTGCTTTACACTTTCTCATGTCGAGCTCTCTAAGTTTTGCAAGACCAAAAAACCCTCTTACTTTCTTCAATGCATCACAGCCATTCATGTCCAGTGATATTAGTGTTGTGGGCAATGCTCCAACCTCCACCAGTTCTAAACAATCGCTGATGTCCAGTTGTCGTAGCTTGGGACAAATGCCTTCAGCGAATGATAATTCCTTTATTTTTGTGCCGTGCAGATCCAACTGTTTCAGGCGAAGAAGCATGCACTTGTGAACGGGGAAGTCCAACACTCTGCGCCCACTCTGATCTTCTAATGCATCTTTTCCTCCAACATTTTCCACCCTGCCAAATGGCACTACAAGCAGTGGACATTTTATTACTTTCAGAATTTCAAGGTTGTTTAACTCTCTTACTCCTGCTGGTAAATACTCGACTGTTCCACAATCTATAGTGAGATCTGTCAGTTGTTTCAACTCTCCAACGGAGCTAGGCAAACTTTTCCATTTCCCGCCAAAGAGTATCAATTGCTTTAAGTTCATTAGGTTACCAAGTGAAGGCGGCAGCATTTCCATAGAGGATTCCTCAAAGGATACTTTCAGAATTTCCAAGTTACTTAGGTTTCCAACAGCACTTGGCAATTCTTTTAAGTTTGTATTCCACAAAAGAAGTTTTTCCAGGGAACACTGATGAGTGACCTGGGGAGGCAATACTTCCATTTTCTGACATTCTGACAGGTCTAAGCTTTGGAGCGTTCTAATATTTCCGAGTGTTCCGCTCGAGAGGGTCAACTGGGAGCAACTCTTCAAACAGAGATGTTTAAGTCGGATTAAATTCCCAAAGGACTGTGGCAGCGTTTCCAAATGAGAGCACCCATACAAGTTAAGATACTGGAGGTTTTTAAGATTCCCAAAAGAATCTGGCAGCATATGCAAATCACGGCAACCAGTCAAGTTAAGATGTTGGAGGTTTGTGAGATTCCCGAAAGCGTTTGGCAGCAACTTCATGCTTGTGCGCATTCTCAAATGTTTCAAGGAGCGGAGATCAAAGAATTCTTCAGGCAATGATTTGACTGGGTATGTGAGTTGAATCTTTTCCAAGTGTTTCAACTGCCCAATAGACTTTGGTAACCGTGAGAGGTTCATAGTAATATTCAACTCCCTCAACTGCAGAGGTGCCTGCAATACATTCTTATTAAAAACCTCCACCTGATAGAAACGTTGAAAATTATACGTGCATAAACATTTTTAATAAACAATAGTAAAAACTACATTACCTGGCTATCACTATTCCACAGTGTTTCCAATTGGCTCTCGCAGCCAACTACTTCTAAAACTCTTAAATTATTCATTCGAATCCACGAAGGAAGGGAATGCAGACACGGCCGATGAGAGAAACTACTTTTCGAGCGTGCATAACGCAAGGAAGAAGCAATTTCCGAGAACCCATGTGAGTTAGACACAATTTCCGAGCACCCATGACGCGAGGAAACAATTTCTGAAGTAAATTCCGAGATCCCATGTGAGGAAGAAACAACCTCGGAAGCAATTTCCGAGACCCCCTGTGTTGAAGAAACAATTTCCGTGCAACCATGACGCAAGGAAGAAACAATTTCCGAGGAACCATGCCTGGAGGAAACAATTTCTGAAGCACTTTCCTGGAAACCAGAAACTTCTTCTGAAGCAATATCCGAAACAATTTCCGGCCACCCATAACGCAAGGGAGAAACAATTTCCGAGCACCTATCCGGGGAAGAAACAATTTCTGAGCACCCATCCGGGGAAGAAACAATTTCCGAAACATGTCCCAAAGTCGGATTAAAGGAAGGGATATCCCAGCGGAGCCATAGAAGATTGGACCGTCTCAACAAGTTGGATATGCTTTCACACCAATCGCCCTCGACCCTCAGCAGCTGCAAGCCACGGACATCCACAAAACGATTGTCGAAGTCCACTGCGTTGTCCGAAGATATTTCAGATGTATCTATGTTAATTCCGCGCACCTAAATTGTTCTCAAGAAACTGTTAGAAACAAGATTGACAACCTTACAAAGTTCAAGAATTTACATTGTGATGAAAAGCAATTTTTTGACCATTTTTAAGAACACAACATAATGTCTATAGCTTCAAAGACGTACATATGAATGTTGGAACAGATTATATAAGATGTCGTCAGTTGGGCGCCAAAGACGACGCCGAGGCTCTTTCTCTGCTAAAACTCTGCCCAAGTCTCTCAGGTGACCGTGCATTCTTATGCAGTTTTTACGGTCGACCTCAACAAGATTCTTGTTCTCCAGGTTCCTAAAACCGATGGATCCTTCCCAACCAGATCCGTCCCATATTCGTATGGCCTTATCTCTGTCTTCCTCTGTGAAGAAACAGGCAATGTCTAAGAATATATCCCTCTCTTGTTCATCGAGAGAGTCATAGCTAATTTTAAGTTTGCCATGTATATCTGTGGGAAGTACTTTGGATATTTTGAGCAATTGGGCTTTCCAATACTGCAAGTCTGGGATTTCCGAGTAAAGTAGCCCTGCAATCACTTTGAGAGACAGCGGCAATCCTTGGCATGCATCCAAAGACTCTCTAACCACTTCTTCAAATCCTACAGCAGGATAAGAATGGTGGAAGGCATGAAAGCAGAAAAGCTCTTGAGAATGCTCTCTATTCAGACCAACCAGCTTGTAAATGGAGGACTCTTTGATTCCTGACATTGTAAGAACATTCTTATTGCGAGAAGTAACTAAAATCAAGCTACATGAACTAAGGACATCCTTCAATGGTGAAAACAATACCCGCAGCTGCTCAACCGAATCAACATCATCCAAAACTATGAGAGCCTGAGAACGTGGGACATGGTGTCTTAACATCGCTATGCCTTCATCAATGCTATTCATTACGTGATTCTGTCCAGTCAAGTCCTCATAAAGTTTACTTTGCAACAATGTTAAGCAGCTCCTGGCTGCAACTTCTCTCACATCGAACAAAAAGCAGGATCGATGATAATCTGATCTCTTACGGTTGAAGAATTGCTTGGCCAGAGTCGTCTTCCCAACTCCACCAACACCCACTATCCCCGCAACCTTGGCTTCCCCGCTGTGATGCTCCAGTAACACCGTCCATTCAAAATCTTCTAGTTTTTCATCCAACCCAGTTGGATATGCGGCCACATCCAATGGTGGTTTTCTAGCCTTTTTCTGCACCAATCGCACGACCTTATCCACGAGCTCCCCCTCGTCCCTGATTATTAATGTATACATCACTAAAACTTGCGAGAAACATGTCTTAAAACATAATTTATCTAGAACATAAAGTCATTCGAACAAAAGGAGTTAGAATTCTAACCCATTACACGCTTCCAGCTCCAAACCGCTTATATCTGCAACACTAGAAAGAGCTTCTCTCCAGATTTCAATAGTGTTGGGCTCGTATCTCTTCTTTTTCTCTAGATCTCGAAGTGCTCGGTCATATACTCCAACTTCGCCCTTGCCCGTCCTGATCCGTAGATCAGAAGGCTTGACATGATAATAGACTGGAATAATGGTAGTCCCTGATTCTAACATCAGCACTAGCTCTTCCAAACACCATTTTGATTCTGCATATTTTGGAGAGAAAATCGCTATATGAACAGAGGCGGTTGCAATAGCTCCTTTAATTTGGCCAGTTAGGTCGTCTCCCGCCTTCATTTCTTGCTGGTCCAGAAAGACTCGGAATCGATCCAAAAGGAGCCGACGGTACAGATGGCTGGCCAAGGTTTTCTTCGTATCTGGACCTCGGTGATTAATGAAGATATCGTAATTGTAATTGCCGTCGGGAGATGCAGCTGTGGAGGTGGAGGAGCATGAAGCGGATGTGTGATGATTTGCCATTAATTCTATTAGAGAAACAAGGGATCGATGAAGAAAGCACAGACTGATTGACTGAAAAGTGAAAGGTATTTGTATGTTCCGTTTATCTAACAAGTGCGGCACTGCTGGAGACCCCAATGTTAGTGTCTGCTACACATCTCTGGAATTAATTATTGAACCTTTAACGCGCATTTCACGATTTCACCGGTTATTATCCTTCAAATCGAATATACCAGTCTTTCAAATTTGATCATTAAACACGCGTTTCATATAATCACCTGTTCTTGGTGGATCCGTGCTTCGAGTTTCAGTCTCATCGATTAAGATGACCTTGTCAAATTTATCAGTAAATGCACATTTCACAATTCTTATGATTGTATATTTATTAATGTTGATTTCACAATCTCACCTATTATCATTATTGTATATTCGTTAATTTTGATCATTAATTTTAATCCTAATTTTATTGTATATATCAAAAACTTAACACAATTAAATTATTTTTTATTAAAAATTAAAATTTTTACTAAAATATAAAATTACAATAAAATAAAAATATAAAATTAATTAAAATAATAATAATAAATATTTATAAAAAGGGGTGGAAAACGCAACAATGTACTTTTTTACGAGAAAAGTGGCGAAAGATGCTAATAGCTATGGTTAACTTTGGTTATAAGATACAAAGATCCCCTTGCTCGCACGGAAAATACTTAAATTTTGACAATGACAAGGACACGCGCAACTGCTTCATACTTCCATGGTTAACTTTGGTTATAAGATACAAAGATGCCACTTGCTCGCACGGAAAATACTTAAATTTTGACAATGACAAGGACACGCGCAACGCCTTCATACTTCCAAATTCTCACTGCTTCTTGACAAGTCGGTGAGTCCGTGCTTATCCTCTACGCGGAATCTGCATTTCATGGCCCCACATGACGGTATCACTGCTTCTTGACAAGTCAGTGAGTCGGTGCGTATCCTCTACGCGGAATCTGCATTTCATGGTCCCACATGATGGTATGTGGTATACACTAGATTTAGCAGTAGGTTAGAGGTTCTATGAAATGATATTTTTTCAGGGGATATTTACTCAAAATTTGATGAGTAATTGTTGGATTTGTAGATTTGAGTGATTATTTCAGCGTGTTGAATTCATTTCTGTATTCAAAAATGGATTATGAACAACAAAAAATAGTGATTTGTATAAATTTATATCACCAAATTCTGACTTAAAAAACTATTTTGTAACACAGCTAACCATCGCCCTAGATTTATCGCCTATCCATTTTGTTGATATGCACATTCTGCAAAACAAGATTTTTTTCTATGTATTTTGAAATGGATTTAGATCTGGTTTGCTACTTGTTTGTATAATGGATCAATCCAACAACACACTCTCAGCCCTCTAATTCTGCTTATTGGAACTAATAGTGATTCGTGTAAATTTATATCACCAAATTCCAGCTTAAAAAACTATTTATAACACAGCTAACCAACACCCTAGATTTATCGCCTATCCATTTTGTCCTGCGAAAAAAAAAATCAATGTATTTTGAAATGTGAATTTAGATCTGGTTTGCTACTTGTTTATATAATGGATCAATCCAGCAACACACTCTCAGCCCTCTAATTCTGCTTATTGAGTTCCAATATTGTTAGTCACCATGCTCTACTCACGTCCCCGAGGGAGGCAAGGGGTGTTGGCTCTCACTCCAGCATATGGCTCGAAGTCACCACACTCACATAGGCTATTGGCGAGTTATTGGGTTGTGGTTATAGTTTGTGATGGAGATTGCCCAACAAGAATATTAACGCCCATTTAACTACCACGTGTGGTGTGGGTACCCACTAGTCACTCAATTGAGTAAAGAGTGGGCTATCAGTGTACACCAAAGGCCTATACAATGTTATAATGGTGAGTCACAATTTTAGTAGAATGAACACTTAATTTGTCAATTAATTAACCAACTATCCACTTACTTAATGTGCCAATTACCAATTAATTAACCAATGGTTCACTCAGCCAAAGTAAAACCAACTTGGAATCACAAATTCATAATAGTATTGTTCTTAAGTTTTAACGGGGTAAGAAATGGTTATATGGGCATTGAAATAGTGTTCTCTTATTAGTCCCTGCCAAAGCATGATTATAGTAATGAGTTTACTATTGATTTGACATTAATTTGTTTTATATTTTAAATTTGTTTGTAAAATATAATGTTTAACTAAAGAAAATAAATATATTTTTTTTTGAAATAGTAAAAATATTTATTTTTCTCATTTCTAATTGGTTAATATATTTCAAGTCTTATTGTTGCCTTCAAGTATTTCAATATTTAAAATTAATTGCATAATCCAATTTTAATTGGTTGTACAACATATATAGCACTTATTACACCACTACAATAAAATATTTTTTTAAATTTACATTTCCCAATGATGTTGATATTTTGTTTTGGATGTGTCATATCATAACATATTAAAATATTACATAAATTAAAATATATATTATATATTTTATAATATATATGTTAGCACATTAAAATATTATATGTATTAAAATATATATTATAATATTATATAAATTACAGTATATATTATATATTTTATAATATATATATGTTAACACATAAAATATAATAATATATTATATATAAAAACGTATATTATATTTTATAATATATATGTTAAGATAGTGAAATATTATAATAATAATAATAATAATAATAATAATAATAATAATAATATATTTTTAAGGTCACTGCCAAGCCACACCAAATTGGTGTATGAGACCCCATTGTTTGTGGGACAAGGGACCCCCCTTCCCCAAGCGATTATAAAATGTGAAATGTTTATTTCTATTTTTTATTTTTTAAATAAGATTTGCATTTGGCTTGCTTAGCTTAACTAGAAGGAAATTCAGGTTAATCCCAAAGCTATATGGCAGCTACATTAAAGTAAAATCATGGTAAGATATTTTGTCCCACCAAGTTGCACTAGGATGGACTTGCAGTTGAGCCGCCAAAGATTGAACAAATAATTGCAAAAAATTCAGAGTTCAGAAGTACAGCCGGTCAAATTGACCACCTTTTTTTTGCATTTCCATCCCCTGTGGGGCATTGTAATAAGATGAGATTGATATGATGATTTTGTAAAAGGCTTGGCCTCCTAAGACTTGATCATGACCGCATACTCTAGAGTGTTTTTTTTTCACTTGTTAATTATTTCTTGTCTGAAATTCATTTTAGGCGAGTTATAATTTCTAAGTTTTCCCACTCACTACCTTCAAAGCTGGAGTATGTACTGATGGTTAGGCCGTAGCTGGGAAAATCTAAGTCTAGTGTCTAAATGTTTATATTACCATGCTAAGTCATCATTATTGAGTCATATGGAAATTGTGCTAAGTTCCCTTTAGGTTTTTTAATGTTTTATGCAAATAAAAAATTTCCCGCAAAATCAGAATATTTTAATTGTAATTGTTAAATAAGTTAAAAAAGTTAAAAAAGTAATTGTTAAATATTTTAATTATATGTCTTGTGGGTATCCGTTTTCACATCCAGAATACCCACTTTACCTAAGTACCACGTTTTTTAGGGTAAATATTGAGTTTTACTCAAGAAAAAGTCATTTTCTCTCGAAAAGGGTAAATAAAAGTCAATTAAAAGACAAAAATCAACAATGTTATTTTTGTGGAAACATGTTCCAGACATGTTTTTAGTTAACTCTTCCTCGCTCACAATTCACTGGCCCTTACTGGCACTTGAGGATGAGTAAGAGTGAGTTGAGTGGAGAGTTCTCTCCACTTAATGGAGATCCCAAGAACCCATGCACACCTCTTGAAGAACCCATGCAAACCTCTTGAGGAATGTGGTGCATTGTGGAGTAGGGTGATAATCCCAAGGAAGGTCACCACCTTCCTTTGGGTATGTGGCACTTTCCTAACCCTCCCTCCCTCACTTGTGGTGAGTTAACACTTGCTTTCATGAGATGTGGCGCCAATCCACCGACACACATGTCATTTCTTTCTTGGGATGTGCGCCCTCTCTCCTATAAAACTAATTTGACCCCTCCTCTTGTGAGTTAGTTGGAGCTTGGGGAAAGAACTTGGATATTGTAATGTTGTTGTAATACTCTTTCAGGATTGAATAAAAGACTTTGGAGGTCTATGGTGTTTGTATCAATGTGTGGATGCTTGGATAATTGTGCTTAAAATTGAGGCAACCTTGTATTTTGTTCAAATTTTGTATATCTACTTCATCTAAGGCCTTGGGAGGTGTGTTGACACACATTAGGGTAGGATCTACTTAACTATTTTGTTTTTTAGATCTTACTATCTTCTTATATCTAGAGATTTTGAGGTTGCATGTTTTTCTGATGAACTAATGTGTTTCTTTAAGTCTCTTTTGTAGGAAGTACCTTATCTAACAAAGTGTTTGCAAAGATTGAACAAAGTTGAATAGGTTTCCCAAGCTTGCATAGGTGTTGGATTGAAGATCCATCTTTCATTCTTTTCAAGAGATTGAAGTGCAAATCCCTCTTTCATTTACCAAAGGACCCCATAGCCCAAGATTCAAGTCTTGAAGAAAGACCACCTCTCTCTCTCTTAACCTTCATAAAATTCCATATTCTCTTGGTTAGTTTCTCATTGCATGTAAGTAGATTTCAGTTTCTAAATCTATCTCAAAGTAGATCTCACTCATGCATGCATGCTAGATCAATTTGTGTTCAAAGTTGTATTATTTTACATAGATCTAGCATCTAAAAGTCTCATTTTAACAAAATTTTCTTTCTAATTTTTAGAGGCTAAAAGGTAGATCTCTTTTAAAGTACTTTCGATTTCATATTTGGAAAATTCAAAGTGCCTTTTCTTTGCTGTCCAAAATAGTCCTTAAAAGTCCTAAAAAGAATTCAAATTGTAGCATTCTAGGTTGCTAGTTTGATTTATGTTTTACTTAGTCTTTTTCTATAAGTTTTGATCCATCCCATAATTTTGTCCAAAGTCATTTTGGGCATCTTTTGGGATTGTTTGTTAGTTGTTTTTTGCAGATTATTGGACATCCAAGGGGAGATTCTGCCTATTCTTGGTGGAATTAGAGCATTTGGGACCCCAGGGAGCACTTTTCCCCTCAAGAAATAAACCATTCCAAGAAAATTTGTAAAACTTGTAGATCCTCTCTTATAAAGGATCACAAGCCTCCCAAAAAGAAAGAAAAGAATTGTAACCGAAGTAATAAAATAAGTGGAGCACATAGTCCCCACTTTTCGTTTCCCCCCAAGGGGGGCCAGTGTTGTGGTTTGATCGCTTTTGTGGTTTATTTTGTTCAAGTTTTTCAATTTCACATATAAGGATAAGTTAAAAGTAACCTTAAAATCCATCATAAGCACCACAATATTTTAGTTTAGATTTTCTCTTTTGCAAAGTAGTGACTAGTTGCTAGATTCGTTTCAATTTCAGTCTTTCAATTTTTTCAAATAAATCAATCCACTCAGCTCCCCTAAGTAAGTTTTACGCAGAAAAGGGGTTGGACAGTGTGGATTTAGTTTAATTAATTAGGACAATCATTTCAATTTTTTCAATTTTAAGTTGGAAAATAAACCCATCCCCTCATCTCCTCTAAGTAATATTTATGTAGAAAAGGGGTTGGACAGTGTGGATTTAGTTTAATTAGGACAATCATTTTCTTTTTGCAATTTCAAGTTGGCAAATAAACCCATCACCTCAACTCCCCGGTGTATGCTCTAAACCCTTGTGAGCCTAGCTCGATCTGGGGAACTCATCAAAACTGGGGTTGGTTAGTGTGGATCTAGTTTAATTAGGAAAACCCTCCAAGTTGCTATTACTATAATTGGGAACCGCATAGAGATCATGTATGAAGTCAGACGGGAACTTTGAGATCTAGGTTCTCCTCGTGTTGGACCTCTGACATCTCTATTGAACTTGTTGGTGAAGTCATTTGGGATTTGACAAGTTCTTAACAAATTCTAATCCGAGGAATAGCCTCTTAGAGGAAAAATCTAGAATAGTTTCATTTTCAGTAACACTTTGCACACATTGCACAAATCACTTTCATAATCACCTCACATTAAACAATTCTTAATAAAATTTACAACAACACTTGCAATCTACAACAATGCTTAAAATAGCGTAGTAATTCATTATATGTGGCACTAGTCTATAATATATATTTTGCTTATCATGTTATTTCAAGTACCTATATCCTTTTTCATGTAAGTTGTATCTTTCATGCAATTATCTTTAATGCTTTATTGTCTATCATAAACAATCTTATGTATATGTCATGTATATGTTGCTAGTGTAATTTCAATTATATGTTGTTGTTGTAATCTCATTTATATCTTTCTCTTGTTGTTGCAATAAAACTCCTAGATTCTATTTCTTGTTCTTAGATTAGATCAAGCCTTAGATTAATTTTCTTTAGGGACTACCCCCCTTGGCTTCGCTAGGAGTTGGCATAGATGGAGGAGTCAAGGATCAAGTGATAACACCTTGAATCGAGAATTTCCCCCAACGACACACCCAATGGATTGAAATTTTTTCCACGTTAGCCCGAGGTGTGTATAAACGTAGCAACACGAGGCATGGGGGGTTTATAGGTATTAAGGGGTATAAAAAGGGGTATTTGGTAAAAATAAGGTATATATATTAAAAATATGGGTTTTTATTATGGAAAGATGTATTGGGAGGGGGGTTCAACAAAAGGATTTTGGGAGGTATTTATCAAATAGTGAAATTAAAGGTATTCTTTAATAGCCCATGAATGGATGCACTATGTCATAAGTTCACTAAGTGGAGACCCAACGAGTCCATTGGAAAATTGTTGCTCCTTGGGTTACAAGTGCAAGCAAATTCTCTTTCCCCTTGATATTGATTCTCCAATCTTTCTTCTTGGCTATTTGGTTCTTGGGATGGAGTTCCAAGTGAAGCCTCCAACATTTGGCTTCCCAATGTCTAGTCAATTTACAACACTAGAAATAGTTCCTACATGGGTTGCTTAGCCTTCTAGAGTGCCAACAATTGCTAGCCTCATTTTCTTGCAAAAGAAACAAACCAAAGATAATATGTCATACATGTTAAATTTGTGATGGGGTCAAATCACAAATCTGGGTAACACTTTCGTGAGAACCAGGTCACGAAAATTGCTAACGACACTTTTTTGGTTGAACTATTGATTTTTTTTGGCTGAAAAAACTTTTGGCTGAACTCTTTTTTCGGATGAAAGTTAAATCTAAAAGCACCCTCTAACGTTGTGCCACCTGGTACAACCAGATGGATTTATTTTTTATTTTTAAATTTTTTTTTCCATTAAAACTAACTTTCAACCAAAAAATACTAACTTTCGGTCGAACTAATAGTTCGGCAGAAAACGTGTAACTATGGCACTTTTCATAAAAGTATGTGTTCACTTCAACTTACTCCAACTTCATAAGGAGTGAACCCCTTAAAATATTGTGAGTCTGGTTTCAAAACTAGTACCAATATTTGTAGAATTGAATCTACTTTCATTTGATACAATTTGTATTCAATTTAATTGTTTTTAAGTAATTTTAATTATTTTTATAAAATAATTTTTGCATATTATTTTTAGATGACATAATGATTCAGTAAAATGAAAAATCAATATATGTAATAATACACAATAAAAAATTATGGAAAATTTACATTAAAAAACCTCTCATTGTCCTCCTCAAAAGGGTATTTTTAGATTTTACTTTTAAATGAAAATTAAGGAAGATACATGGATTTGAACTAAACGTGTTTAAAATACGCAACTTTTTCAGATAGGCCAAATAAAAAAATTGTAGTAATTATAATATTCATATGTTGTCTTCAAAACTATAGTCATACTTTAATAGAGTCTATTTGGATTGTTGCAACATATTTCATTTTTCATAAACAAAAGTTTAATAATGAGTAAATTGACGTCGATAAACATAACTCATTATCAGTGCCTTCATTTTTAAGGAACATATTGTCAAACAATCGTTAAATTGACATATCGAATGTCAATAAAAAAAATAATCAATATAAATCTAACAAAATTCATGACAAGTTTTGTTTTTACTGTAAAGTGAAATTCTAAATAAATAAAAATACTATTGTTTACTAGAAGTTGAAAAAATTCTGAAAATATATTTTATTTTCTCAAAAAACAAGGAAAATAGACACCTGCATTCATGATTTTACCCGATGATGCTTTTCAGCTTAGTTGTTTTGTCCCCCAAGATTTGGAGTGGATTTGGATGGTAGAATCATCTCTTTGCTTCCCTCTTTCAAGCCTCTACAATAAGATTTGAGTAGATTGTTTCATACTCCTTTTCTAACTATCTTTTCCTCTATGGAAATGAATTCTCTTCCAAATTATTGTTGTCTTGATAAAGGTGGTTTGAGTTGAACTTGTGCTGGCTTCTTGTCCATCGAATCCTAGGCCTTCATGTTTGGGCCTTTATTGAGTTGCAATAGGGATCACAATCCCTTGGCCTTCCTTACCTAGCCCTTGGCCATCATAGCCCATTTGGTTGATGAGCTTGGAACCAGCACATGGTCTTCACTCCATAAACCAGTGATATAGCATGTGTGTTTGCAAACTATTAAAGAATACCCCTAATTTCACTAGATATTGATAAATACCTCCCAAAATCCTTTTGTCGAACCCCCTCCCAATACATATTTCCAATAAATAAAAACATTATTTTTACTAGATACCCCCTTTTATACCCCCCAATACCTATATACCCCTTCAATACCTTGTACCTCTCCCCCAATACCTACAATATATTGACTTTATTTTTCACAATTAAAAAACCCCCTTTATGAATAAACGTGATATGATATTGGTCATTAAGGTGAAGACCCCGTGGGAATTGATGCCTCTACTGTGATTTTCAAAGCCACCAAAGTTATCTTGAGGAAGGATCTTGGAAGATGAGTTTACCATGCTTGACTCTATCATGGTGTCGGCTTCTACAGTGGAAATAGAAGGGGCTTTCTTGGTCTCTTAGACACCTACTTATTGCTTCTTCAAGGCTTCTTCCTTCACTACGAAATCCCAATCTAGCTAAGAAATCACTTCAATGAACCTCTCCTCTTGCCAATTATCCAACTAAGTGAGTTTCTCCTCTAATTGCAAGAGTAGTAATCTTTTCATGTATAATTTTTCCCTCGTAATGGTGAAGGAGCCCTAGTGTTTGGCAATTCCTTTTTCCAACTCATTTTCTTTCTACCTCCAATACTAACATTCCTCTTGGATCTACCTATTGAAGTCTCTCAACTCTTTCAAATTCTCCCTCTTCAAGGTTTTTCCCATGGTAGTTGCTTCAAAGTCTATTACGAACCTAGTCTGATACCTTATGATTTGTAAACAGTAGGCCTATGGCTTGTATATTTTTTCAACATGGATCCTCTATAGAAATATATTTAGATTTGGTTTGTTGATTGTTTATTTAATGGATCAATCCAACAATGCTCTATCAAGCCCTCTAAATTTTCTAATTGAGTTCTAGCGTTGTTATTAACCATGTTCACAACCTTGAGGGAGTCAATAGGTGTTATGGGATCTCACTCAAGCATATCATTGGAAGTCACCACACTCACACGATATTTTGGCACGTTATTGGGTTGCAGTTTGTGATGGAGAATTCCCAACAACAATACTAGCATGCATTTAACTAACACTTGGATTGTGGGTACCTACTAGTTACTCAATTAAATAAAGAGTGGTTTTTCAATGAACATACAAGGCCTATATACAATGTTATAATTTTGAGCCATGATTCCAACAGAATTAACACTTAATGTGCCAATCAATTAACCAGTTATTCACTCAGCGAAAGTAAAACCAACTTGCAACCACAAATTCATAATACCATTGTTTTTAATCCTAAAGAGGGAAAGAAACAACTACAGGGGCATTTGCATAGTACTCTTATTTTCATTAACCAAAACACCATGAATGAATGAAAATGATAGAAGTGTGAGGGTGACCAAAAGTTAACTGAATTAATAACTAGAATGCCTATCCAAATAACAAGGCTCGCCAATGACTCAATAAATTGAATTCCAATGGTATTAATAGTGCAAGTTACCAATGAGGGAAAAAATGCATTGTAATATGTGTCGCCCAATGCAAAAATAGGTAAACACCCAATCTATGAGTTATGAAAGCTAGAATGGGTAAGGTACCAAGCTAGAAATCACTATAGTTTATGGTTTACACCACAAAAGCCATCAATGAACAAGGTAGTAGGGTGAAACATTGTAGCTACCACATAGTGAGGACATCAAAATGAAATTAGTCACTATAGAAAAATAATCCAAGTGTTGTTGTGACATTCACTTTCAACAACCAAAGAAAACATTCAAGCACCAACCATAAAGACAACAAATTTTATCGTGGAAATCAAATGCAAAAAATAGATTGATTGGAGATTTTATTCAGTAGGAAATTGATTACAAAAGGGTGAGTTATACACATATTTAGCGTATTGTTACTCACTAGCATGAAATTTGTAGATGGCCATGGCTCAACAAAAATATTTACTCATTGTGGGATAGACTCAATGTCTTATTCTCCTATAATCATCAAATAGATTGCTTCTTTGAGCTCTCATCTCTGTCACTTTCCTTCTTGATTTTCTCCTCATCTCTCCTCTCTATTCAATGTCCTTCATCATAGCCTTATTTTATAAGGGTGGGTGGGGGCATAAAGGATGTCAATGTTAGGGATGTTAAGTGAACTCTCCCATGCAATCTTGCATATGTGGTCTATGAAAAAATTATGAAATGTTCGATTTTCAATTTTCAAATCTGATGATTATTTCCTTATGATTTCAAAACATAATTTTATGCCACTGGTATCATAGTATAATTACACACTGAAAATATCAACCAAAATAAACTGCAGTGGAAACAAAATAATCATAGAAAGATAGCCATGCATAGTAGGCACGAGATTTTTTCCTGGGAAACCCAAACTTGGGAGAAAACCTAGAAAATTTTCTTAAGAAGAAATCAATCCAAGTACATCACCATCAATATGAAGAAACCCTAGCACATAGAAAATTTCTCCCTTGTATGAGGAAGATCCCTCAAAGATAGCGAACCACCAAAAGTCTTCTAAGATGCTTCTTTCAATGTCACAGGTATTCCACTGGCTAAGTGCACTTTATGAGAAGAGTGATTGATTGTGTTGAAAATGAAATGATAAATCCTTTATTTATATCATTTGAGCCACCTTTAATTTACTTGTGGGGTTGACTTGTAATTGTGTCTTCAATATCTTCTTTAATTCTTTTTTGGGGTTTCTTTAATGGTTTGTCTTGTCTTCTTGGTATTTCTTCTTCACTAGAAAAGTTTTTCATGAGCCTTGTTGATGTATCATCTCCTCACATGCACGTCTAATCAATATAGGGCTCTAATTTTGAGTAGATCCACTGAGAAGCCCCTCATCACGAGAGGTCTCTTGAGCCTACATCTTCAAAAATAGACTAGGATTGCAAACAAGTCAAACCTACCCTATAAAAAATATTTCACTCCGTTCTAAAGCAGGAAATGTGAGAGCATCTCGAGTCTTTTTCACTCCTTGTCAAATCAACATGAGTAATAGGAGAAATATTTCCCTTGGGCCATTCACCACTAGACAAATCAACATGGCCCCATGAGTGAATGTATCATTCTCCCTTGGTCAAATAAGCATGTCCAATTTGGGTTAATGTCTACCCTTGGGCCATTCACCACGAGCCAAATCAACATGGCCCCGTGAGTGAATGTATCATTCTCCCTTGGTAAAATCAATGCGACCAATCCGGGAGAATGTATACCCCTGGGCCATTCACCACTAGCCAAATCAACATGGCCCCGTGAGTGAATGTATCATTCTCCCTTGGTCAAATCAACATGACCAATATGGGAGAATGTATCTTCGATGCTACTAACTAGAGAAATATAAACACTTCCACTCAGCGAGGGAGACATTCTCCATCACGCCAATATTGTCTTTGAAGTATACAAACTTCGCCTTAAACATAGGCTTGTTGAAAATGTACTCAATCTGCTCATCTGTGGATATGCACTGGAGATTTACTACTCTCTTTTGTGCCATGTATCAGATGAAATGATATTTGATCTCAATGTTTTATGACCTGTCATGAAATACTAGATTTTTCGAAAGATTGAAACAACTTTGATTATCACAATGTATTAAGGTTGTCTCTAGCTCCTGATCAAATAGTCCTGCAAGAAGCTTCTAAAGTCACACTACTTCGCGACTTGTGACACTGGTTGTGATATACTCTGTTTCTATTGTACTAAGTGCTAAAATGTTTTTCTTCCTGCTAAACCAAGATATCATAGTTGATCCTAAGCTGAAGAAACACCCCGAGGTGCTCTTTCTATCCACTGCACTCCTGCCCAGTCAGAATCAACATATCCCTACATCCTCACTTCACCACCTAAGACATATATTAGACCATATCCAACTATACCATGTAGGTACATCAAAACATGCTTTGTTTCAACCCAATGGACATGCCTCGGCTCAACCATAAACTGGCTTAGGGTGCTCACTGCAAAGCGAATATTTGGCCTAGTGTTAACCAGGTACATCAAGGATCCAATCAAATTCCTGTATATAGTGGGATCCACCATGTCTGAATCTGAAGAAAAATCACTCGGCTTCTTCAAATTTTTCATCATAGGTGTATCCATGGACTTGCAATCCATCATACCGAGTTTTCTCAAGATCTCAACTGTGCACTTCCCCTGTCCGAGGAATATCTCACCTAATTTCTGCCACACCTCCAATCCCAAGAAATAATGCATCAAGCCAAGATCCTTCATCTTGAACTACGAAGCCAACTCCTTCTTGTACCCAACAATGAGCCTTTCTACCCCCATAAGGAATAGATCATAAACATACAACACCAAGATCAAAGGATCACTATCAACAACCTTTTAGTAAATGTTTGGATCTACATCACTCTCGGTGAATCCAAAACTCATCAAGTATCCATCAATTCTGGAGTACGATGCCCTGGGTTCCTGCTTGAGTCCATACAAAGCCTTCTTTAATCTATAAGCATGAGACTCCTTCCCATGTATAACAAAGCCCTAAGGTTTCTCTGTATACACTTCTTCCTCAATTAGACTGTTGAGGAACGCGGTCTTCACATCCATCTGATGTAATCTCCAACCCATAATTGAAGCAAGAGAAATAATATTCATGATGGAAGTTTACTTGGCGACTGGAACAAAACTTTCCCCATAGTCCACTCCCTCTTTCTGAGAGAATCCTCTCCCCAAAAACCTCGCTTTTCACTTCTCGATGTTTTCATCTGTTTCATGCTTGATCTTATAGATCCACTTGGAAGTCACCACTAACTTCCCCTCTAGTCTCAAAAATATCTCCCACACATCATTCTTCATGATGGACTGATACTCTTCCATCATGGCATCCTTCCAAACCTATTGTCTTGTTTCCTCCTCATAACTGGAAGGTTCAAAATCAATGATGTGACTCATCAATGCCATATAACTCAAGAACCTATGAGGTCGCTTTCTCTCCATGAAAGTATCATTGGGATTTGCATGCCCCTTTGCATCCTGCAAAGTGTCATGAAGCCATGCTGGCCTCTTCCTGATCACTACAACATCTCTAGGTAGATCCAATGGCTTTGCTTCCTCTACCGACTCCTTCTGATAGTCCAAAGGATGAACAACTGGACTAGAGGGATCTATACCCTCATCCTTCAGAGTGTCCTACTCCTCACTATCAATATCCATATGAGACTCTTTATATCTCCTGAAGTCTACCTCTTCATCAAAAGTAACAACGTTCTGCTGAGGGTTGTAAGAAACTACCAACTCCCTCTTGATCCCTGCTCCCTTGCATAAATCACTGAAGTCAGTGGAAGTATACTCTCCTCCATTACCTATCCTTAAAAACCTGATCTTCTTCCCTGTCAAGTTGTCTTCCTGAGCCTTGAACTCTTGGAACTTGTTGAAGATTGTCACCAAGCATGAAACACTAAAATTTCAACTTTGACCAAATGTCAATATGAGAGCAACATCAGATGCGCTAGGGCAAGGCGAGTTGATCTATAGAAAAATGATTCCCAATCTTATCGAATAAATGCCTAACATCCTTCAGAAAAACTTCAGATCTGAGACCGTGTAGTGGAAGATATGCAGTGGTAGATGTGCAGTGGTGGATTTCAACAAAACTCTCATACCATGTTGAATTTTCAATTTTCAGATCTGATGATTATTTCCTTATGATTTCAAAACATGATTTTATGCCACTGTTATCATAGAATAATTACACATTGAAAATCTCAACCAAAATAAACTGCAGTGGAAACAAAATATTCATAGAAAGATAGCCATTCATATTAGACACAAGATTTTATCTTGGGAAACCCAAACTTGGGAGAAAACCTAGCAACTTTTCTTAAGAATAAATCAATCCAAGTACATCACCATCAATATGAAGAAACCCTAGCACATAGAAAATTTCTCCCTTGTATGAGGAAGATCCCTCAAAGATAGATAGCAAACCACCAAAAGTCTTCTAAGATGCTCCTTGCAATGTCGCTGGTATGCTAAGAACACTTTATGAGAAGAGTGATTGATTGTGTTGAAAATGAAATGATCAAGCCTTTATTTATATAATTTGAGTCACCTTTAATTTATTTGTGGGGCTGACTTGTACTTTTGTCTTCTATATCTTCTTTAATGTTTTTTTGGGGTTTCTTCAATGGTTTGTCTTGTCTTCTTGGAATTTATTTTTAAATAGAAAAGTTGTTCATGAGACTTGTTGATGTATCATCTCCTCACATGCACGTCTAATTAATATAGGGCTCTAATGTTGAGTAGATCCACTGAGAAGCCCCTCATCACAATAGGTCACTTGAGCCTACATCTTCAACATTAGACCAGACTTGTAAACAAGTCAAACCTGCCCTATAAAAAATAGATCACTCTGTCCTGGAGCAAGAAATGTGAGAGCATCTCGAGTTTTTTTCACTCCTCTTCAAATCATCATGACTAATAGGAGAAAGACTTCCCCTGGGCTATTCATCACTAGTCAAATCAACATGGCCCCGTGAGTGAATGTATGATTGTCCCTTGGTCAAATCAGCATGACCAAGGCCATTCACCACTAGCTAAATCATCTAGAAGAATGTCTTCCCCTAGACCATTCACCACTAGCCAAATCAACATGGCCCCATGAGTGAATGTATCATTCTCCCTTGGTCAAATCAGCATGACCAATCTAGGAGAATGTATGCCCATGGGCCATTCACCACTAACCAAATCAACATGGCCCTGTGAGTGAATGTATCATTCTCCCTTGGTCAAATCCACATGACCAATCTGGGAGAATGTCTGGCCGATGTTGCTAACTGGAGAAACATCAACATGAAAAAATCAATTTTGACAAAATTAATGAACACATAAAACTAACATTACAAGTGTATTTGTATTGTATGTTTTCCAATAAACAAATTCATTTTGAGGGAAGAGCCATTATGGACCTGCAATAATGCCATCATAAAATCAGTAATATTTTTCTAGTCTTTCTATAGCATTGGAATTAAGATTTCTTATTTACATGTTATATAACACAATATTAATAAATCAGTTTTACATATTTATTATAATGTTGACTGTAACATCCCTAATGGGTGTTAGAGAGATTTTTTTCCACTAGTAGACCTAACTGAAATTTTGGATCAAAGGAGAGAAATATTCACATCTATGTGTTTAATAATAACGGTGTAGTAGAATTAAGCCAAAAATCCATAAATAGTGAAATGCATAGCTAAGCTAACTGGAAGCAAGAAGAAAAATAAGGATTCACAACTACTGCTCAAATGTGAAGAAAAATACTTGTGTCCTTAAGGTATTTGTAGTCTGAATGTTGAGGTGCCAATGCTCCAAATCCCTCAAACCAATGTTCAGTAGGAATGGGGGGGAATTGCACCCAAGGGTCGATTTTCCATAGCTCAATGAGGGGGGGAATCCACAACTCCCAATAACTCACAAGAATCCAACCCAAGATACCCAAGAACAAATCAACATGCTTTCAACAATTCAACCTAGATGTGGTGGAAAGACCTCTAGACTTGCAAGACCCCCAAATCCCATGGGATTATGGTGTATAGGGCTCTTACTATCACCTTCAATTGGTAGTTGCAACCATGAAAACAATGGCACACACATCCAAGAAAGGATCTTACAAGCATCCTTAGTTGGTGATCACAACCACAATATTAGTGACATCCTTAAGTTTTGTCCTATTACTCTTCATATACACGAGTGACAAATATATTTTCAGGGATAACTTACAATAAATTTTCTTGCCTTGGGGATAGAAGAGCCTAAGGTTGATGATCTTGAATATTTGGAGTATTTTTTGCAAATAATCACTTGATATTGATACATTTGAATCAATTTGATGATAGTGGCTTAATCGTG
>ML778795.1:27822-45752 GCA_009831015.1 Picea engelmannii
ATGATATTATTCACATTCATCGACCTTTTTCACAAGGTCCATTCACATCACACATTCACATTTTTGAGTTTGGCACAGTTCTTGGACAATATAGTTATTTTTACAAATTGGGGGAAACAGGGCGTTACAAAGTAGAACATGGTGAATGGTCTTTCTTATATCAAGATGGATGATGAAGTATGGGAAGGGAGCATTTTTGGGAAACAACATAGAGAAAGTTTCTAAAATAGAACACAAAAGGCTATAGAATGCCTAGCACTAGTACATTCTGATTTGTGTGGTCGAATGGAAACTATGTCTTTTGGAAAGGAACATTATTTTCTCACTTTCATTCATGATTATTCCAAGAAGACTCAAGTGTATTTTTTGCAAGAGAAGTATGAAGTGTTTTCTCATTTTCTTGAGTTTAAGGCATTAGTTGAAAAATAGTGTGGTTTGAAAATTCTCACCCTACGAACATATAATAGGGGAGACTACAGGTCAAATGAATTTTTGAATTATTACATGACGAATGGAATAAAGCGAGAGTTTACCAATTCTTACTCTCCTCAACAAAATGGAGTTGTGGAAAGGAAAACATGACAATAATTTAAATGGATCGAAGCATGTTGAAATCCAAGTCTCTTGGAAATAATTTTTTGGCTAAAGAAGTGCACACAACAATATATACTCTTAATAGATGTCCTATGAAAGAAATATTGAATTTGACTCTGGAAGAAACATGGTCAAGATACAAACCAAGTGTTGCACATATGAAAGTTTTTGGTTGCACTTCATATGCACATGTTCCTAAAGAAAAGAAGATCAAATTGGATGATACAAGTGTGAAGTGCATTTTCATTGGATATAGTATTGAAACTTGAAGCTACAGGTTGTTTGATCCTCAAGCAAAGAAGGTGATAATAAGTAGAGATGTTGTGTTTGATGAGCAAGAAAATTTCCAATCAGAACATGTACATATTAAATTAATAAAATAAGAAGTGGATATTGGTAATGAATCAAATTCTAAGTTGGCAAAGGTAGATCAAGTCAAGAAGAAGCCTAAGTGGCTTGAAAGGGGTCATTCATATAACAATATGTTGGATAGAATATTTAAGAAAAGACAGACTTGATCACAAAGTTCTATTTTGAATTTTGCACTTATGACACAAATAATAAAGATGGATGAACCACAAAATAATGTAGAAGCATCAAGAAAGAAAGAATGGAATGAAGCTATGGAAGCATAATTGAATGCCTTTGTGAGGAATGATACTTGGGACTTGGTAAGTTTACGAAAAGAAAAATATGTAATTGGTACTAAATGAGTTTATATAAAAATAAGTATAAATCAGATGACACAATTGATAAGTATAAATCCCTTTTAGTTGCAAAAGGTTATGCACAAAAGGAAGGAATTGATTATACTAAAACATTTTCTTCAGTTGCAAAATTGGATACAATCAGGATGTTACTTGCATTGGTTGCAGAGTACAAATGGAAAATTTTTCAAATGGATATTAGACCAACTTTTTCGAATGGTTATGTGGATGAAGAAATTTATGTAGAGCAGCCAAAAGGTTTTGAAGTTCAAGGTAAAGAAGATTGTGTTTACAAGTTGAAGAAGGCCTTGTATGGTCTCAAAAAAGCACCAAGAGGATTCTATTTGAGAATCGATAAATATTTTCAGGATCATAGACAAGTGAAAAGTGTATCTGAGCCCAATCTCTATATTTTTCAGTTAGGATGAGACATTCTGATACTTGCATTAGATGTTGATGATTTGATCTACATAGGGAATAATGATGAACTATTTCAAAAGTTTAAGTCACATATGATTGTCGAGTTTGAGATGATAGATCTTGGTGAGTTAAATTATTTCTTGGGTATTGAAGTTTGGAAGAAGGAATATAATATTTTCATGTTACAAGCAAAGTATACTTGGGATATTCTAAAGAAGTTCATAATGTTGAGTTACAATCCAAAAAAAAATCCTTTGGAAGTTGGGTCAAAGTTATATAGACATGATGACTCCAATTCAGTTGATGTTACTTTGTTTCATCAATTGGATGGAAGTTTAATATACTTAAATACAACTCAAACAAATATATCTTTTGTAGTCATTATGGTACCAATATTCATGGCAAAACCCAAGGAATTACATTGGAAATAAACTAAGAGGATTTTGATATATCTGCGTGGTACAATTGGATATGGTTTAGAATATAGATCTACAAAATATTTTTAGTCGATTGGTTATACAGATTCAAAATGGGAAGGTTGCATGGATGAAATGAATAAACTTCAGGGTATTCATTTAGAATGGGTTCAATAGTAGTTGATTAGATTATTAAAAAGAAACTTATAGTTTCTCTCTCCACAACAAAAGTATAAAGTTGCAGTGACAACAACATGCGAAGCAGTGTGGTTAAGAAGAATTATGGTGGATCTACATGAGCATCGGGAACAACCCACTCAGTTTATATGTGATAGTCAAAGTGCTATTCAAATGACCAAGAATCCATTTTTTCCACAAGGAGACCAAGCATATTTATAATTCATATCATTTTTTGATATTTGGTTCAACAAGGTGTGATCGAGATTATGTATTGCAGAACATAAGATCGGGTAGAAAATATATTCACCAAAGCATTATCAAAGGAAAAGTTCTACAAATTCAGAGATGATCTCAGAATATTTCCAAATGATCATTATGGGGGAGAAATGTTGGAATAATGATTTATTTGAATGTTCTATATTAATTATTGTTATTTTTTATATCTTGAAGGTTTAATTAGAGTTAGAGAAATATTCTTGAGAGATTTTTGGAGAGATTGCTTAGTGAATTAAGGAGTGATTGTTGAGAGATTATAGGATATGATAGCTTCTCGAGACATCTCATCTCTATGTATAAATGTATGTTTTGATAATAAGAAAGTTTGAGTTGGGTGTGCATTATTATTGAATATATTTGCTCAATTAGTTTGTTGGTGTATTTCTTCAGAAAATGTACTATGGATGATAAACCAAACAAAATCTCTTAGTTGTCTTATGAGTATAATTTCCCTTGATATAATGTTTCAAATTGATGGATATACAAATTCACATGATGCATAGGAAAAATAAAAAACTCTCTATGGGACAATTGATGAAGTTAGGGCATATTAACTTGACAATGAAATAATGAGTCTTGATCCTAAGTATTTTGACAACATCCAAGATTATGCAACAAAGGTTAATGACTTAAGAGCCTAATGTAAATTACGTGGCATAGAAAAAAATGACATACAACTTGTCTTAACTACTCTCTCTAAACTTAGACCTGAATATGTTGCATTTGTTTCTAGCTTTCACACTCATAGGTTGACTATGGAATCTACATATACAATGCCTTATTTTTCTTCCTTTTCAGGAATTTCAATTCACGAGAAGGGGAAACTTCTTTCCATGGGTATCCTTAATCCATCTCAATCTCATGCCTTGTTGGCTAGTTAACCGAAGGAATAGAAAGAGTCAGAGAAACTTGACAAGAAACAAAATAAGTCTAAAAGAAGTCACAGAAATATAAAGCACAATCATCGTCTTCTCCAAAAGTAGACTCCAACTCCTCTTCCTCAAAGGGGAATTCTTAGAAGAAGGATAGGCCAACTTGTAGTTACTGCAAGAAGGTTGGTGCCTTATCTATTATCTAACCTTCTCTTCATCTATTAGATTGCCCATAATAGCATAAAAGTTGAGTTCACTCTAGATTCCATCACCATTAGGAATCTTGAAGAAAATGCACTTCTTTCAGTTGGTGAGGTTGATCACGAGTCTCACCTGTATGTTTTCTCTCATTTTGTACTCGATTCTCATTCCATTTCTTTTCTTACCCATTCAGATTCTGTGAGCAAGCTATGACATGAGAAGTTTGGCCATATCAACTTCTTTTATCTTCAACAACTCCACAGGTAGGATATGGTCACAATTCTTCCTTGGATTAGTTTCTTGGATGAAGTTTGTTTTGGTTGTACCTTGGAAAAGCATACTAAGGACAAGTTCCACAAAGGGAAGGCTTGGAGGGATTTAGAAGTCCTTGAGTTGGTTCAAAATGATGTGGTGGGTCCATTTCCATCCTTGTCTTTCAATAAGGATTGTTAATTGCTCACTTTTATTGATTACTTTTATAGATACACCCAGGTTACACATGCTCCCTTGCACTTGAGTATTGGGAAGAAGCTATCAACTATGTTTCTCACATTTGGAACAGAGTTCCACATAAGGAATTGAATGGTATCACTACATTTGAAACTTATTATGGAAGGAAACTTGTTGTGCGACACTTCATATTTTTTGGCTCCCTAGCTTGGGAACACATTCCTTCATAGAAGCATAAGGCCTTATAACCTTAGATTCGACTGTACATCTTTGTTGGTTACCCCAATGGTGTGAAAAGATATCGACTCTTGGACCCTGAGACACATGAGCTCTTCATTAATCTTAGTGTGCAATTTGAAGAAATCTCTCCTAGCTTATCCTCTCATCTTCCTTCCTCCACAACAAATTTAGATTGTGACTCAAAGTATTTTCCTCTAGCTTCCTCTTATTGCAAAGTTGATCATGATGTTTCATCCTCCTCTTCACAGAGTTCAAATTCTAAGGATGAGGATTCTCCTCCTCCATCCCCTACCATGCCTCATTGGGCTCATCAGACACTTGAGTCCACAGACACTCTCATTGGGGATCCTTATGATACTCGGAGGACTTGGTCACAACATTAGGATATTTTGCATTACTACATTTCCACAACTTCAGATCCATAGTCCTTTCATGAAGCATCGATATTGTTGAGTTGGATTCAACAATGGAGGAAGAGTAAAACTCATTGATTTAGAATAAAACTCAGGATCTTGTTCAACTTCCTAAGGGAAGAAAAATGGTTCAGTGTAAGTGGATCTATGAGACCAAATTTGCAGTGGATGGATCAGTTGATAATTTCAAAGAACAACTCATGGCTAAAGGTTTTTCTTAGGTTCCTGGTATTAAATACATCGATACCTTTTCCCCCTTTGCCAAAATGAACTCCATTCACTCAATACTTTCTATTGTTGTAGCTCAAGGTTGGGTTATACATCAAATGGATGGTGAAGAGTGCATTTCTTCATGGGGATCTACATGAGGATATTTACATGGAGAAACCATAAGGATTTGTTCAGGATTCTTCACTAGTTTGGATATTGCAGAAGTCTCTCTATGGTCTCAAATAGGCCCCAAGGGATTAGTATGCCAATATGGACTCTTTTCCTCTCTAAATTGGGTTCTCTGGATGCCACTTAGATCCAAATGTCTACATATTGAGAAAGAAATATGCTCTTCTATTATTGGCTCTCTATGTTGATGACTTGATTGTCACTAAGAGCACCTCATCCATCATTGTAACCATCAAAACTGCTTTGCATTCTAGGTTTTCCCTGACTGACTTAGGTCTCTTGCACTTTTTTCTTGGGATTGATATCACTTAGTCCTCTTCTGGGATCTCTCTTTCAAAACCCAAGTATGCTCTTGATCTTCTAGCTCGTTTTCATATGGTTAATTGTAATCCTGCATCGAATCCCTTTCTTTCTAGAGTCAAGCTTGAGACGAAGTGTTCCACACCACTAGTTGATGCCACTTTGTATCGTCATATTATTGGGAGCATAATTTACTTGACTCATAGCCACCTCGACATTTCTTTGGCAGTTAACATTGTTTCATGCTTCTTGACAGAGCCATATGAACTTCACTGGAAGGCTTCCAAACACATTCTACACTACATTCAAGGCACTCATAGTTATGGTATTCACTATGCAGCCGGAATGAGTTTAGATTTTATTGGATACATAGATTCTGATTGGGATGGTGATATTGATGATCACACATCTACATTTGGCTATAGTTTTCACCTTGGTTTTGGTCCCATTTGTTGGAAAATAAAGAAGCAACATGACATTTCTCTTTCTTCGATTGAAGCTGAGTATGAAGGGGTTGTTAATTTCGCCACTGAGGCTATTTGGCTTTAGAATATCTTCATTGAACTTGGCATCACTTTTCAAAATTCATTAGTCATGTATTGTGACAAATAGAGTGCCATATGAATCTCAAAAAACATGTTTCATCATCAACGAACCAAACACATCGAGATACACATGCATTTTCTCAGGGAGATGATTCAGGAGTAGGTCATTGATTTTCACTATTCTCTTACAACAAAGCATGTTGTAGACATATTCATCAAACCTTTCACTAAGAGAAAGTATGTCCATCTTTGATCTCTCTTGGGGGTGAAAGACATTTCTTCTTGGAGGGTCACTTAGCCCTTATTGATTCATCCTCTCATGGAGGGGGGAGTTTTTTCCCAGTAGGTTTTATCCTTACTTTTCTATTTGAGGGGATATTTTGTCATCAGGCCTTATAGCTAGGACCCATATTTGCATCTTTGTTTACATTTTTTGGCCCTTGACTAGGTTTTAGAGAACCTTTGTCATGTTGGACTATTTTTGGGACTTTGACAGGTTAGTCGAAGGCGAAGCGCAATTCAAAGCGGAGATCACGGGATATTGGCCCCTTTTTAGGAAAAAATTGGGGTTAGGGTTTATGTAACAAGT
The DNA here is from genome assembly GCA_009831015.1 of Picea engelmannii. Taxonomy (NCBI): domain Eukaryota; kingdom Viridiplantae; phylum Streptophyta; class Pinopsida; order Pinales; family Pinaceae; genus Picea; species Picea engelmannii. The sequence continues at coordinate 34,425 of ML778795.1, forward strand.
ATGGGATGTCGGCCCATGGGTTTACCCATGTTTAGGCCCATTTTGTAAAGTATAAATAGATAGCTAGGAAATGTAAGAAAGGCTCGATGGCTAAGTGCTATGCTAAGTGCAAGTGATGTAATAGTTGGATCTATGTGATTGAGTTAGCTCTGTGCATACTGTGTGTTGAGAACTTGCAAAGCTGAGTGCAAGTGACTGTATAAGGCTTTGTGCTGTGACCTAACTCGGGGAAGGAGGATCTGGTGAGGTGTGCGCAGATCTCTTGTCCTATGTAGAGTGGGTTTTTGGGCTCTATGCATGTAAGAAGATTGAGATAAGATAATAAAGAAGAAGAAGAGTTGGTGGATGTAGCCCCGCGTTGGGGGTGAACCACACATATCCTGTGTTGTGGTTTCTTTGTGCATTATAGTTGTTATGTCACTAATGCGATTTATGCTTAGTGCAGTGATATATGTTAGATGCAGTTGATATAGTAGCTTAGTGCTTAGTGATGTGAATGAATGCTAGATCTCATCTATTTCTATATGCTAAGTGATTAGATGTGTTAGATCTTGTTGAATACTGCGTTGTTATGTAATTAGGGTTTGAATATGCGATGTAAATAAGGGTTAAATGCTAATGAATGTTAACTGCTAAGTGCTTTGTTAAGGTATTATGATCACAGATCCATGTCCTAGCTAGGTTGTAGACACCTGAGTCCTACAACCACCCCTACCTCTACCTCGGGTGAGACTTTATCTGCTTTGCAGGTGTTGCCGAAAGGGCCGATAGTTAGGGTTTTGTTGGTGCATTGTTGTAGCGTTGAACCCTGGGTCTGCCCCTGTGCCAAAAACATTCCCCCCTAAGTTTCACTTAAGGGGGGTGTTAGTGTGAATATGGTTCTTTAGTTATCTAGTTCTTTCTTAGCTAGTTCTTTGCTTTAGCTCTCTTCATATTAGGTTAAGTTTACTTTGGGAATTTTTCACTTTATTCCTTGTTGGCTATGCTTTTAGTCTCTTGGGTGGTAAATCCTATATATAATCACCCATTTATCTCATATGAACATCTCATTTTCATTGTATGCTTTGCATTATCTTGAGTAGAATACAAATTATTCTTGCTCATTTATGATTTCTTGATTTTATTTCCTTCATTCATTTGGATTATTGGGTGTATTTTCAGCCAAATATTACAACCATATAATTATTATTTTGTTGTTGATAACTAGAATCTTCATGAATTTTAACTTATTGACTCCATGGATTAGACATATTTTACTATTGGGGTGAAAACACAACCCATCTTAGCATTTGAAATGGCTACCCTACTATATGTATGGTGTGTAATAATGATGCTAGTTTATTTCCATAATAGTAATATGTTGACCTGATATGATCTTCCATGGGCATGGGATGATATTATGAGTGGAAAATTGTGAGAGAATAAGGTCAATACACCCTACTTGCCTTAGGCATTTATGGATCCTTGACCTTCTTCTCCCTCATGTTATCTAGTAATCCCTCTTTATAGATTGAGGGAGGGAAATAAAATCACCCATGATGGTGTGGTTCTTTTTTGGTTGGTGGGGGAAAGGAAAATAACCTAATTCTATCCTATCCTAATATCCTACACATTTTATTTGCTCAATCCCAAATAAATGGATGGTCTTGAAAGGTGAGTTCTTTGGGTCCTGTTATTACTAGAGATTTCTCCAAGTTGCAAAAGATAAATTCCTAGCAAATTTTCATAGTAAATAATGATTTATAATGAGTCTTTTCTATGGGTCTTTTTGATATGAATTTTAATGAGTCTTTCAATGACTAATAATCAGGAACAAAGGCATGACTTCATCTACTAAATCCTTTAAAAAATCTTAGTGAATGAATGGAAGATCTAGGATAAAAATAAATAAATATGTAAATCAGGTATCCAACAATGATAACTGTGATCCACCTCTTTAATAGAATAATAACACATGATTCATGCATGTTACCCTTCAATGTTCATAAATTAAGCAACAATATCCATAACACATGTCTTATTTTACTTATAACAAAACATAGGAAAAATTATGTTCAAATACATATGCTTTAAAGTTTGTTGCAACAGAGGTAGTACTGAATTACAACAATCTCAACTCAAATGAATATATGAAAAGAAGAAATATTAATGGAAACATAAAAAACAAATTACAGGAAAAGACATAATTTGTCAAAACGAAATCTCAGAATCTCCTTACTTCTGAAAAATATTTACATTAAAAAGAATCCTATTACATTCAAGCCCAAAAATTACTTTAGGTTCCTAAACCCCAATACAGATGAATAATTATAGTTTTTATAATCTCCTCCACTCAGGTCGAATCCTCCTTTAGTCAGCTAAAAAAAATGTTGTCATGAATCAACTATAGAATTAGCAAAAAATATGGAAAGAAACCATTTAGAAAACACATTACGTCTCCCAAAATGTTCATCCTTTTGTAAAATCCTTTGGCGGTTAGCTAATTTGGCCTTTTTTTCCAGATAGTTTTTCAACCATTTTTCCAAAATCTGCTCGGTTTTCCCAGAAATCGTTCTGCAAAAACGTATCCTGAAGATTGGTGTGATTTTCAAACTGGGAAAATATGCGTCACTTCAATCCCAATTTATCCCAAATGGTTTATATTCTGAGTAAATCCTTTTAGGATAAGGTCGCTGACCCTGTTTGAGAAATGAGTTTTCAACCAATTTGGAAAATCCTTCTTTGATTTCCCGGAAAATACTTTGCAAAATTACCTCTTTAAAATGGACACGATTTCCAATCTGTCAAAACAAATTACCAAATCAGAATAACAAAATTCATGTTTTCCCTTTCCTTCCCATGAATATAAGATTAAAAATGAAAAAATATGGAAATGAATAAGCAACAACAAATCTTCTTGGCCAAAGAAAATCCTCTAAATCAATTCAGAAAACTACTTTTAGTTGCAAATTTGTAGCCTTTACTTTTGCTGATTTTTTGGGATAATAAATCTCCAAATTTGCTTGAATTAATGCTTCTAGATTGTTCTCCATGCAAATATTTTTCCAACGAGTGTTCGTTTTCCTCATTTGGTTGAGTAAAACTCAAGATATCGCTTGTCAAAGTTGAGTCATCAAAACTAATTCGATTTATAAAAAAATATGGGCAGTTTTATTAATTATGTTTCATTTAATTGTTTAATTTATGTTATAATTACAAAATATATATACAGGAATTGTAAAAAGAAAATTAAATAAAATTTAACTAATAATTAATTTAATTAATTAAGGTTAAATAAAATAAAAATGTATTTACATATTAACATTAATTTTATTTACAATTTAGAAGAAACATAATAAAATACATATTTTATGCGCAAGTGGTGAAAAATGACCACACTTTAACTGAGGATATCTTTCAAATTGTAAGTCAAAATAAGGTTAAACTTGAACGGTTGGAATGCTGGAAACAAAAACGAAAGCAATGAAGATGCCACACTAAACTCAAATCAAAATGAAAATCTCACAAAAGAAACCAAACCAAAACGTTTTGGAAGGCGATATTAATAAAATTTATTAATATAAGCGCACAAAAATCAAAGGAGAAAGAATCATCCAAGCACACATAAAAGAACTGTACAAATAACAATCTTGAAAATCAAAGTTATGAAAATGATTCGAAGCATAAGAAATAGAAAATTTGGAAGATTTTGGGAAAAATTTTGGCAATTTTTTTTGTGGCTCCATCTGGGGATTGTGGCTCCTACATGAGGCAATAAAAAATAGTAGACCAAGTGCCTTTATTTTTGGGCCATGGAGTAAAAAATTGAAAGCTAAACTAACTTTCTTCTCATTTCAAAACTATGTCAACTAATATACGAATTCTAAAACATTATGAAATTTTCCAAATAGGTTATAAAGATTTATTTTTCTGAATATACTCAGGAAATGTTTAAAATAGTTTCCCAAAATCTAGTCAAGATATTAAATTTCTAACTAGACTGATTCTATCTCAGGGATTAAAAATCATTCATTGTATAACAAATGTAATAGATTAAGATCTAGCTATGGAGAAAATAATTAATAACAAAGAGACAATTAAGATTATAGGATAATCCTTGATATACATCATAGATATTGCTTCAGTGCCAACCAAGTGTCCATATCCCCAGTGAAGTTATTTGCATCACCCATTAAGACATTGCTTCACTGTCAGAAAGACGTCCATAGCCCCGCTGAAGTTATCAATGCTCATAAACTGAATTTCCTTTAACCATCTTACTGTTTAATATACTTTAAAAAATTTAAGAGATGGGGGCAATCAACAGATCAAATAACATTATGGGATGATGTTTATTTATAATACATGAAATATGTAGAATCACCTATATAATGATTCACTCTGATACTAATTAACTCTCTATTATAACTATGATCTTTCTTATATATATATATATATATATGAACCTTGAGAAGATAGTCAATTATAGTTTAATTTCAAGACTATTTTCTAAAAACATACCTTTTCTATTTCAGAAAAAAGAATTTAAGAATTTTTTTCTTATTTTTCTAAAAGTATGTTTTAGAAATCCTATATCAGTTAAATGTGAGATTAAAGATCATTGAGAAAGAAATAAAGTTCATTTTTTATTCTTTTTCTTCAAACTGAAAATAAATACTCAAACATGATCTTATTTATATACAATGTTTCCTATTCTAATCAACAACAGTTCCATTCATCAAGTAATATGTAATTTCCAATGAAGCCATCCAAGAAACCGATTTACTAAGAAAATTTCTTGCACACTCCTATCCCTTAAGATGAACAACAACATAATAGCTAGCAACTCAAAACAAGACTAGAATCCAAAATGAAGCTGCGATGAATGGCATAAGAATAATATATAATTTGTACCAATTATATCCTCTAAATATGATGCTACTAGATCATAAAAATTATGGAGAACAATGCTTTGATAATCATTACATACCTCTTATTCTATTTGAAGATAAGTGAATTCGAGAAAAGAAAATTCTCTACCATAATTGAATAACAAATTCTTACCCTCGGATATATGTCTATCTAATTTAGTGTTCAAACTTTCACATATCTCTTCCAAAGAAATGTTGACCTAGTAAGAAAAATTTGGAGACCTTTCTATTTTCTCCTCCTCTTTTGAAAATATATCATTAGTCACAAAAAGAAATGCATGATTTTCTTGATTTCCTAGTTTTGATTCATCTTGAACATTCCAATCATCATGAAAATAACTAGACACATTTTGGAAACTTTGAGGAATACTTTCCTCAATAGAAAAATATTCATCGCAAGCATTATCCTATTTACAAGGATAATATTCCTCATCAAAAATCACTTCCTGATATGTGGCAGATTTATTGAGTTTGTAATGTTCACAACAATCTTGAAACATAAATTCAACTGAGAAAATAATCTTACAGTGTTTATTAAAAGTTGCATGAAATTCTTTCAATGAGGAGATGCTAGAAGGAGATACAGATTTGTACCATTGTGTTGTATCGCTTCCTAGTGAAAACATGAACAACTTCATCAACACGTCTTCATTAACAATGCCCAATTGATCCATATACTGATGAAATTCCAATAGATGTTGAGCAACATTATCCTCATCCTTTTCACTAAAGCTCGAAAGATTGTCTCTCCATTCTTCGATATCATGAACAACATTTGGAAAACAAAAAACAACAGAAAAATTTAAAGGTGCAAACCTCGCAACGATCTAAGCGGCGAAAGAACTTGACATCTTGAAACCAGTGGAGTCATCAATGAATCATATAGATTTTTTTTTATTTTTTTTAACTGTAACGGTTATGGATTTTATTTATTTAAAAGAGATAGGAGGGGTCTTTGCCTAGGAAACCCCATTTACAAAGAAGATAGCCAGCATTTTCAGCTTCAGTGTTACAATTTTTTCAAGGAATTTGATAGCCGTTATCGTCATTGATAAGAATCTGCCCTTTCGTGAGGATGCATCCTTTGTTTTCCATCTGGTCTGCTTCTCCATTCAGATTTCGAAGGATATGGTAGAACTTGTAGGAGGTGAATTCGTGTAGAAGTCTTTTCAATCTGCCCAGAAATTTATTGAGGCTAGCATTGTTGAAGAGGTCTTCCGTATTTAATTTTTTTATAAGAAGCTCTGAGTCTCCAAATACTTGAAGGTCTTTATATCCCTTTTCTCTTGTGATTAGGCAAGCTTTGAGAAGGCCAAGAATCTCTGCCTGGTTGTTGGTCTTATGACCTAAACCCCAGCAGAAGCAATCTCTTAAGCTCCCATCCGAAGAGTAAATGACCCCTCCAGCGCCTGCGTTCCCGGGATTTCCTTTGGAGGCCCCGTCAAAAAAAATTGTGGTGAGGTTTTTGGATTTCCACCAGTTAGCGAAGCTATCCTCGGTATCTCTTATTCTCCACTCCGGATTTGCTGTGTGAGGAGTGAGGAGGAGCTTGCGAGGAGAGGCCTTCAGCGGTCCGAGCCATCTCCTTTCTTCAAGACGGAGCAATGGATCTTCGGTGAAGTACTGATGTTGGGTATTTCCAAGAGGAGGGCTTTAGCTTTGACTGCAACCTGAAGAGAGGAACGAGTATTTCCATTAAAGATTTGATCGTTGCGAGCCAACCATAGCTGCCAGCAAACGAATTCGGGGACTGCTGTCCAAATTTTCCGCCAGAAGGATTTGTTGGGAATGCTGTGAGGATAGATATTGTTCCAAGAGGCGAACAATGCAACAACTATGCTCTGCGGGAAAACTGGAATCTGCAGGTCTAGAAGAGAGAGTCTCCATGCTTCCTTAGCGAATTCGCACTCCAGGAATAAGTGTTGGGCTGTTTCAAGATTGCTTCGGCAAAGCTCGCACCTATGAGGCCCTGCAATATTCCTTTTTTCTAGATTGTCTCCTGTAAGTAATTTATTTTGCACCAACATCCAGAAGAAAAAATTCACTTTGGGGAGAGCTAAGTTGTCCCAAACTAACTTCCAGAAGGCGGGAGGGTGGCTACTGTCCTTTGAATGTTGAAGAGCTTTGTATCCAGCTGCTGTTGTATAAGTGCCTGACTGTCCCCAGGCCCAGCTGTCCCTCATCTGGCGATTTTCAGGGGTGCATCCTTCCAACAATTCAACCAGGATATTTTTTTGAGATGTTAGCCGATCTGGAATGCCATTAAGGTCCCAACCGGCCCATTCTCCCCGGCTGTCCCACTTCGAGAGATCATAGAGTCTGATTTTTCCTGCGCGAGTTAGCCATTCTATGATGTCGGCTATGTCTTGATTCGCCTCCAATGGTTCATTTCCCATTATGCTGTCCTGCCACAGGTAAATGTGCCTACCATTTCCCGCCACTCTGTACAGAAATTTGTTAAAAAACGTGCTACTCTTGCAGCATAGTTTCCAAATTTGCGTGCTGTTGTCTGTGGGGTCGAATTGTAGCTTTCGATAGGACGAGTTTCGAGCATATTTGGACAGGAGCGTGGTGTTGGTCGGATGTTTGGGCGCGCGTGCCATTTGCCACAATAATTTGCCTCCCATCGCTAAATTTACAAGGGAAGGATCTCGGATTTGGAGTCCCCCCTCTGCTGTCGGGCGCCGACCAATTCCCAATTTGCTAAATGCATTTTTTTTTCATTTCCTTTCCCACCTTGCCAAAGAAAATCTCTTAAAATTTTTGAAATCTGATCCATAACGTTTCTGGGTGCAAATAAGAATGCAGATTGATAAATTGGGAGCGCAACCAGCTGTGACTTAATTAGAATGAGTTTTCCTGCGTTGGTTAACCAATATCCGCCCAGAGATGCAATCTTTGATTTGATTTTGCAAATGATGTCTGTCTAGAGCGACCTTCTGTTGACTCCATTTGTTATGGGGAGACCGAGATATTTTATCAGGTCCCAACTGGCATATCCTCTGAATCCCAGGATGTTCATGATATTATTGAGCTCTTGTTGACCTGTGTTCCAGCTAAAGATTTCACTCTTTCTCTCATTGATAAGGGCGCCAGAGACTCTGCAGTAGCTTTTTAGGACCAGATCAAAATCTTTGGCTATTAAGAGGGACGCACCTCCGAGGAGCAGTGAGTCATCTGCAAAGAGTGCATGATTCAGAGGAACGACATCTGTGGAGGATTTTAGACCAGGAAGAGAGCCAACTGTTCTTTCTGCTGAGAGTTTTCTGCTAAGAGTATCAGCCATTAAGATATATAGGAAGGGAGAGAGGGGGCAGCCCTGCCTGATGCCTCTCCGGGCTTGGAAAAAATTAGAGGGTCGGCCATTGATAAGGGGAGCTATCCAAGGGTTATCGATGCAGGCATTTATAAGCTGAACAAAATGAGGCAAGAAGCCAAAGTAAAGGAGGACCTTGATGAGGAAAGAACGATTGACTCTATCAAATGCGTTTGCCATATCTAATTTAATCAACATACCTTTTTCTTTTCGCTTTTTGCTGGAATGTAGTATCTCCTGAACTTGAATGACATTGTCAAGAATGTTTCTGCCTTCCACGAATCCTCCTTGAGGACTGGAGATCAGCCTCTTGAGCATAGGCTTGATCCTGCTTGCTAACAATTTGGCCAGAATTTTATAGGATGCGTTACAGAGTGAAATGGGTCGGAATCTGGAAAAAGTTTTTGGGTTGGATTCCTTGGGAATTAATGCTAGATAAGTGGAGTTGATTCCTCCACCAATCTTGGCTTTTCTCATGAACCCTTTTATCATTTTTTGCAGGTCTCTTTTGATTATGTTCCAGCAGGCTTTATAGAAATGTATCGTGAATCCGTCTGGGCCTGGAGCCTTATCTGAGCCCATGGACCAGATGACTTTGATAATTTCCTCCTCTGTTACCTCGCTGGTGAGGGCAGCATTGTCTTCCAGTCTGACTAGGTGAGGAATATTGGCGAGGAATTCTGCAATTTCTCCTTCGGTGGCCTGGGTTCCTTGACTAAACAGGTTTCTGAAGTGACTATCCGCTGCAGCTTTGATTTGGGTGAAGCCTTTGCTGACATGACCCTCTGCTGTCTTTATTTCTGAGATGTGATTCCTTGACAGTCGGGCTCTATATTTTCTGTGGAAGAAGGAGGTGTTCTGATCTCCTGCCTTTAACCACAGACTCCTAGACTTGATTCTCCAGTATTCTTCCTCATTTCGGAGGGATCGGTAAGTTGCGGATTGGACTTTTATTTCTTGTTCCAAGAGTTCCGTTGTAATCTCTTTGCTTTCCATTTTTGTTTGCAAGGTTTCCAGAGAGTTCACTGCTTCTTTCATTGTGTTGATTGGAGTAGGGGATGGGTTCTTTATCCATTGCTTCAGAGCTTGTTTTGTGGCCTTCAATTTTTGTTCCCACACGAAGCTTGAGGATCCTGAGAATGATTTGGCCCAGGCTTCTTTTACAGTTTCGTAAAATCCTTCTCTCTCTATCCATAAGGGGCTGAAACGGAAAGGTAGGGGCCCTAGATCTTCTTCCTCCTCGAGGAGTAGCTGGATCGGCTTGTGGTCAGAAGTCAACTTGGGCAAAATTTTTGTTTTGATTATCTTTTTGTCCATAATGAGGGAGCCTTGGACCAAAAATCTGTCCAACCAAGCAGAAATATGCTATGTCCCAGTTCTATTGTTTGACCAAGTGTAGAGGCCACGTATGGGACTGAAGTCTAAAATGTCCCATTGTTGTTGAATTTCTTCCACAAAGGCCAGCATCGGGTCTCTACTATTGGAGCCACCCCTTTTCTCTTTTGAATTCAAGACTATATTGAGGTCGCCTGCTAGAATAATGTTGCTTGGATTGTGCTGATCTAAAAATGCTGAGAGAGAGGCCCAACATTCTCTTTTTTCGGAATACATGATAGGGACATAAAGATTAAAGAGTGAGAAAGTCAACTTACTTGCACAATGTGTCAACTCCGTGAAGATCCAATGTTGGGTTTCATGAGATTTGTTAAGCAAAAAGGCATCTTTTGTCCAAAGAGTTGCCAGCCCTCCGGAAGATCCCCTTGAACTTACTGCTTTTCCAGCACTCTTCTTCCACTTTGTTTTGTTGATGTCTAGAAGCATTCGGTCTTCTATATTTGTCTCTTGGAGCATGAGGATGTCTGAAGGTTCTATTTTCTGGAGGTCCTTGACTGCTTCAGCTTTGGAGGCGTTCCCTAGTCCTCTGCAATTCCAAGAGGTGAGCTTCATGGTTTACTTAGGAGGAGGGAGAAGGGCCTCCCTTTGAAGGCCTTGATCTGGTATTTCGGCCAATGGACATTTCTATGGTAGATTGGCTTCCTTGTACTTTGAGTCTCTCTGCTTCCTCTTCCCTTAATTCTTTGCGGGATTTCCTGCCTGCTCTTTTGGAGGGTCGTTCAAAGATTTCATCCTCTGAAGAACCCGCGCTGTCAGCTTGTTTTTTCTTTGTTACTTCAGCATAAGTAGGATTGGAGGGGTTGTCTTGTGTAACCTCTATATGTGTAGTTGCTACCCCTTCCTTGTTGGGTGGAGGGGCTTCTATTTGAACCTGCTTTTCCCGAGTCTCTCCTGCTGAGATGTTCTGTGTGTTTTCTAGTTCCTTCGGTGCTGCGTCCTTTTCTTGATTGCTCTTACAACTGCCTGGGGCTCCTGCAGTTTGCCTTTTTCCGTTTCCCTTTTTTTGATGGGTGTTCTTTTGTACTACTATCCATTGATCCTCTTTTGTATTGTCTGATTGCTCCTATGCTTTTTTCTTGCAGTGCTTTGCGAAGTGGCCATGACCATGGCAGTGTCTGCATTTGAAAGGAAGCTGCTCATAATCCAGTTCCTGGATATGAGTCCACCTAGCAACGGTGATCTTGATTGCTTTAGGCAGGCCTTCTTCTAGATCGACTTCGACGCAGATTCGAGCGCATGAGAATTGATCTTTCCTTGCTGCTTGATCTATGTATTTCCCGAGCACATTGCCGATGATTTGGAAGGTTTTTTGGTTCCAGCAGTGAAGGGGAAGGTGAGGGAGATGCACCCACACCGGAACAACAGAAGGTACATCCTGAGAGGGATCAAAGTCGGGATACCATTTGTTTAAGTACAGACCTTGAGGACCCATGAAATAAGGGTCGTTTCTGAAGATTAGGCTTCTGTCATCCAGGCTTTCGAAGACGAATATGAAGAACCCCTTGCCCACAAAATAACTCTTGACTCATTCTTTAATCAAGGGTGACCAGTTTCTTTGTGTCCAATCCTCTACCGATTTTGGGGACGGCCAAAGGCCCGTGAACTGGCCTATTAGCCCTCTCTCGGCGAGATTCAGGGCAGCTTTGCATGTCTCTTCTTCAGGGAGAGTTACTGTAGGTATCGAGTCTAATTTCTTAACGAACTTCT
>ML778795.1:45852-76924 GCA_009831015.1 Picea engelmannii
GATTAGGCAAGCTTTGAGAAGGCCAAGAATCTCTGCCTGGTTGTTGGTCTTATGACCTAAACCCCAGCAGAAGCAATCTCTTAAGCTCCCATCCGAAGAGTAAATGACCCCTCCAGCGCCTGCGTTCCCGGGATTTCCTTTGGAGGCCCCGTCAAAAAAAATTGTGGTGAGGTTTTTGGATTTCCACCAGTTAGCGAAGCTATCCTCGGTATCTCTTATTCTCCACTCCGGATTTGCTGTGTGAGGAGTGAGGAGGAGCTTGCGAGGAGAGGCCTTCAGCGGTCCGAGCCATCTCCTTTCTTCAAGACGGAGCAATGGATCTTCGGTGAAGTACTGATGTTGGGTATTTCCAAGAGGAGGGCTTTAGCTTTGACTGCAACCTGAAGAGAGGAACGAGTATTTCCATTAAAGATTTGATCGTTGCGAGCCAACCATAGCTGCCAGCAAACGAATTCGGGGACTGCTGTCCAAATTTTCCGCCAGAAGGATTTGTTGGGAATGCTGTGAGGATAGATATTGTTCCAAGAGGCGAACAATGCAACAACTATGCTCTGCGGGAAAACTGGAATCTGCAGGTCTAGAAGAGAGAGTCTCCATGCTTCCTTAGCGAATTCGCACTCCAGGAATAAGTGTTGGGCTGTTTCAAGATTGCTTCGGCAAAGCTCGCACCTATGAGGCCCTGCAATATTCCTTTTTTCTAGATTGTCTCCTGTAAGTAATTTATTTTGCACCAACATCCAGAAGAAAAAATTCACTTTGGGGAGAGCTAAGTTGTCCCAAACTAACTTCCAGAAGGCGGGAGGGTGGCTACTGTCCTTTGAATGTTGAAGAGCTTTGTATCCAGCTGCTGTTGTATAAGTGCCTGACTGTCCCCAGGCCCAGCTGTCCCTCATCTGGCGATTTTCAGGGGTGCATCCTTCCAACAATTCAACCAGGATATTTTTTTGAGATGTTAGCCGATCTGGAATGCCATTAAGGTCCCAACCGGCCCATTCTCCCCGGCTGTCCCACTTCGAGAGATCATAGAGTCTGATTTTTCCTGCGCGAGTTAGCCATTCTATGATGTCGGCTATGTCTTGATTCGCCTCCAATGGTTCATTTCCCATTATGCTGTCCTGCCACAGGTAAATGTGCCTACCATTTCCCGCCACTCTGTACAGAAATTTGTTAAAAAACGTGCTACTCTTGCAGCATAGTTTCCAAATTTGCGTGCTGTTGTCTGTGGGGTCGAATTGTAGCTTTCGATAGGACGAGTTTCGAGCATATTTGGACAGGAGCGTGGTGTTGGTCGGATGTTTGGGCGCGCGTGCCATTTGCCACAATAATTTGCCTCCCATCGCTAAATTTACAAGGGAAGGATCTCGGATTTGGAGTCCCCCCTCTGCTGTCGGGCGCCGACCAATTCCCAATTTGCTAAATGCATTTTTTTTTCATTTCCTTTCCCACCTTGCCAAAGAAAATCTCTTAAAATTTTTGAAATCTGATCCATAACGTTTCTGGGTGCAAATAAGAATGCAGATTGATAAATTGGGAGCGCAACCAGCTGTGACTTAATTAGAATGAGTTTTCCTGCGTTGGTTAACCAATATCCGCCCAGAGATGCAATCTTTGATTTGATTTTGCAAATGATGTCTGTCTAGAGCGACCTTCTGTTGACTCCATTTGTTATGGGGAGACCGAGATATTTTATCAGGTCCCAACTGGCATATCCTCTGAATCCCAGGATGTTCATGATATTATTGAGCTCTTGTTGACCTGTGTTCCAGCTAAAGATTTCACTCTTTCTCTCATTGATAAGGGCGCCAGAGACTCTGCAGTAGCTTTTTAGGACCAGATCAAAATCTTTGGCTATTAAGAGGGACGCACCTCCGAGGAGCAGTGAGTCATCTGCAAAGAGTGCATGATTCAGAGGAACGACATCTGTGGAGGATTTTAGACCAGGAAGAGAGCCAACTGTTCTTTCTGCTGAGAGTTTTCTGCTAAGAGTATCAGCCATTAAGATATATAGGAAGGGAGAGAGGGGGCAGCCCTGCCTGATGCCTCTCCGGGCTTGGAAAAAATTAGAGGGTCGGCCATTGATAAGGGGAGCTATCCAAGGGTTATCGATGCAGGCATTTATAAGCTGAACAAAATGAGGCAAGAAGCCAAAGTAAAGGAGGACCTTGATGAGGAAAGAACGATTGACTCTATCAAATGCGTTTGCCATATCTAATTTAATCAACATACCTTTTTCTTTTCGCTTTTTGCTGGAATGTAGTATCTCCTGAACTTGAATGACATTGTCAAGAATGTTTCTGCCTTCCACGAATCCTCCTTGAGGACTGGAGATCAGCCTCTTGAGCATAGGCTTGATCCTGCTTGCTAACAATTTGGCCAGAATTTTATAGGATGCGTTACAGAGTGAAATGGGTCGGAATCTGGAAAAAGTTTTTGGGTTGGATTCCTTGGGAATTAATGCTAGATAAGTGGAGTTGATTCCTCCACCAATCTTGGCTTTTCTCATGAACCCTTTTATCATTTTTTGCAGGTCTCTTTTGATTATGTTCCAGCAGGCTTTATAGAAATGTATCGTGAATCCGTCTGGGCCTGGAGCCTTATCTGAGCCCATGGACCAGATGACTTTGATAATTTCCTCCTCTGTTACCTCGCTGGTGAGGGCAGCATTGTCTTCCAGTCTGACTAGGTGAGGAATATTGGCGAGGAATTCTGCAATTTCTCCTTCGGTGGCCTGGGTTCCTTGACTAAACAGGTTTCTGAAGTGACTATCCGCTGCAGCTTTGATTTGGGTGAAGCCTTTGCTGACATGACCCTCTGCTGTCTTTATTTCTGAGATGTGATTCCTTGACAGTCGGGCTCTATATTTTCTGTGGAAGAAGGAGGTGTTCTGATCTCCTGCCTTTAACCACAGACTCCTAGACTTGATTCTCCAGTATTCTTCCTCATTTCGGAGGGATCGGTAAGTTGCGGATTGGACTTTTATTTCTTGTTCCAAGAGTTCCGTTGTAATCTCTTTGCTTTCCATTTTTGTTTGCAAGGTTTCCAGAGAGTTCACTGCTTCTTTCATTGTGTTGATTGGAGTAGGGGATGGGTTCTTTATCCATTGCTTCAGAGCTTGTTTTGTGGCCTTCAATTTTTGTTCCCACACGAAGCTTGAGGATCCTGAGAATGATTTGGCCCAGGCTTCTTTTACAGTTTCGTAAAATCCTTCTCTCTCTATCCATAAGGGGCTGAAACGGAAAGGTAGGGGCCCTAGATCTTCTTCCTCCTCGAGGAGTAGCTGGATCGGCTTGTGGTCAGAAGTCAACTTGGGCAAAATTTTTGTTTTGATTATCTTTTTGTCCATAATGAGGGAGCCTTGGACCAAAAATCTGTCCAACCAAGCAGAAATATGCTATGTCCCAGTTCTATTGTTTGACCAAGTGTAGAGGCCACGTATGGGACTGAAGTCTAAAATGTCCCATTGTTGTTGAATTTCTTCCACAAAGGCCAGCATCGGGTCTCTACTATTGGAGCCACCCCTTTTCTCTTTTGAATTCAAGACTATATTGAGGTCGCCTGCTAGAATAATGTTGCTTGGATTGTGCTGATCTAAAAATGCTGAGAGAGAGGCCCAACATTCTCTTTTTTCGGAATACATGATAGGGACATAAAGATTAAAGAGTGAGAAAGTCAACTTACTTGCACAATGTGTCAACTCCGTGAAGATCCAATGTTGGGTTTCATGAGATTTGTTAAGCAAAAAGGCATCTTTTGTCCAAAGAGTTGCCAGCCCTCCGGAAGATCCCCTTGAACTTACTGCTTTTCCAGCACTCTTCTTCCACTTTGTTTTGTTGATGTCTAGAAGCATTCGGTCTTCTATATTTGTCTCTTGGAGCATGAGGATGTCTGAAGGTTCTATTTTCTGGAGGTCCTTGACTGCTTCAGCTTTGGAGGCGTTCCCTAGTCCTCTGCAATTCCAAGAGGTGAGCTTCATGGTTTACTTAGGAGGAGGGAGAAGGGCCTCCCTTTGAAGGCCTTGATCTGGTATTTCGGCCAATGGACATTTCTATGGTAGATTGGCTTCCTTGTACTTTGAGTCTCTCTGCTTCCTCTTCCCTTAATTCTTTGCGGGATTTCCTGCCTGCTCTTTTGGAGGGTCGTTCAAAGATTTCATCCTCTGAAGAACCCGCGCTGTCAGCTTGTTTTTTCTTTGTTACTTCAGCATAAGTAGGATTGGAGGGGTTGTCTTGTGTAACCTCTATATGTGTAGTTGCTACCCCTTCCTTGTTGGGTGGAGGGGCTTCTATTTGAACCTGCTTTTCCCGAGTCTCTCCTGCTGAGATGTTCTGTGTGTTTTCTAGTTCCTTCGGTGCTGCGTCCTTTTCTTGATTGCTCTTACAACTGCCTGGGGCTCCTGCAGTTTGCCTTTTTCCGTTTCCCTTTTTTTGATGGGTGTTCTTTTGTACTACTATCCATTGATCCTCTTTTGTATTGTCTGATTGCTCCTATGCTTTTTTCTTGCAGTGCTTTGCGAAGTGGCCATGACCATGGCAGTGTCTGCATTTGAAAGGAAGCTGCTCATAATCCAGTTCCTGGATATGAGTCCACCTAGCAACGGTGATCTTGATTGCTTTAGGCAGGCCTTCTTCTAGATCGACTTCGACGCAGATTCGAGCGCATGAGAATTGATCTTTCCTTGCTGCTTGATCTATGTATTTCCCGAGCACATTGCCGATGATTTGGAAGGTTTTTTGGTTCCAGCAGTGAAGGGGAAGGTGAGGGAGATGCACCCACACCGGAACAACAGAAGGTACATCCTGAGAGGGATCAAAGTCGGGATACCATTTGTTTAAGTACAGACCTTGAGGACCCATGAAATAAGGGTCGTTTCTGAAGATTAGGCTTCTGTCATCCAGGCTTTCGAAGACGAATATGAAGAACCCCTTGCCCACAAAATAACTCTTGACTCATTCTTTAATCAAGGGTGACCAGTTTCTTTGTGTCCAATCCTCTACCGATTTTGGGGACGGCCAAAGGCCCGTGAACTGGCCTATTAGCCCTCTCTCGGCGAGATTCAGGGCAGCTTTGCATGTCTCTTCTTCAGGGAGAGTTACTGTAGGTATCGAGTCTAATTTCTTAACGAACTTCTGCTGGCTAGCCGTGAGGGGACGCTTTGTGGATGCTGCAATCAAATCTTTGAATGCAGAGATCTCCAGAGGAGGGGCAGAACCCCCACTGGATTCCATTGGAGAGGCTCTACTGGATCCTACATCCGCGGGGATGCTCAGATTTTCTCCCAATAAACCAAAAGCTCCGATCTGATCTGACAGTCTTCGTCTGAGGGCTTCTGAAGCAGCGAAAAAGATGCTGGCCTGCGGCCAGGGGCACAGAGCAGAGCCGTCGGCTAGGTCTTCAGCAGCGAGCGGGCTTAAATCATATAGATTCTTTTGATCATTGAGTCTCCAGGTGAATGATTACAACTAGTTATTTTTATGTCTATTCCTTGTTCTCCATCCATAAATAGATATGAACTCTGTCGAACACCCATGGAAGATGAAAACCTTCAAAATCGTCCCCAACAACGGCACCAAAAAATGTTGTTACAAGAGATTTCTCTAGGCTGCAAAAGAGAAACGCCTAGCACATTTTCATAGTAAATAATGATTGATAATGAGGCTGGTCTATGGGTCTTTTTTATTTGAATTTTAATGAGTCTTTCAATGACAAATAATCAAGAACAAAGAGGCATGACTTCATCTACTAAATCCTTTAAAAAATCTTAGTGAATGAATGGAAAATCTAGGATAAACAAAATTAAATAGGTAAACTAGGTATCCAAGAATGATAAATCCAATCCACCTCTTTAATAGAAGAATAACACATGATTCATTTAGGTTGCCCTTCAATGTTCAAAAATTAAGCAACAATATCCATAACACAAGTCTTATTTTGCTTATAGAAAAACAGAGGAAAAATTGTGTTCAAATACATATGATTTAAAGTTTGTTGTAGCAGAGGTAGTATTGAATTACAATAATCACAACTCAAATGAATCTATGAAAAGAATAATGATAATGGAAACATAAGAAACAAATTATAGGAAAAGATATAATTTAGCAAAACAAAACCTCAAAATCTCTTTGCTTCTGAAAAATATTTACATTAAAAAGACTCCTATTATATTCAAGACCAAAAAGGCCTTCAGGTTTCTAACCCCCATTACACAAGAACAATTAGAGTTTTTATAATCTCCTCCACTCAGGTCGAATCCTCCTTTAGTCAGCAAAACAATTTGTTGTCATGAATCAACTACAAAATTAGAAAAAATGCTAGAACCCACACATAAAACACATCATATATCCAAAAGTATTCATCCTTTTGCAAACTCCTTTGGTGGTTAGCTAATTTGGCCTTTTTTCTAGATGGGTTGTCAACCGTTTTGCCAAAATATGCTCAGTTTTCCCAAAACTTGTTTTGCAAAAATGTCTCCTGAAGATTGGTGTGATTTTCCAATCTGGGAAAATATGTGTCACTCCAATCCATATTTATCCCAAACTATTTAGATTCTGAGCAAATCCTTTTAGGATAAGGTAACTAACCCTGTTTCAGAAATGGGTTTCAAGCAATTTGGAAAATTATTCTCTGACTACCCGAAACTCACTTTGCAAAATCGCCTACTGAAAATGGACATGATTTCCAATATGTTAAAACAAATTACCAAATTACAATAACAAAATTCATGCTTTCCCTTGATTTCCCATGAAGATAAGATTAACAATGAAATAATATGGAAATGAATCAGCAACAACAAATCTTCTTGGCCAAAGAAAATCTTCTAAATCAATTTAGAAAACTACTTTTAGTTGCAAATTAGTAGCCTTCACTTTTATTTTTATTTTTTGGGATAGTAAATCTCCAGATTTGATTGAATTAATGCTTTTAAATTGTTCTCCATGGAAATAATTTTCCAACAATTGTTCATTTGCCTCATTTGGTTCAATAAAACTCAATATATCATTTGTCAAAGTTGAGTAATCAAAACTAATTCAATTTATAAAAATTTCTGCGCAGTTTTATTAATTGTGTTTCATTTAATTATTTAGTTTATGTTATAATTACAAAATATATATGCACGAATTGTAAAAATAAAAATAAAATCAAATTTAACTAACAATTGATTTAATTAATTAAGGTTAAATAAAATAAAAACTTATTTACATATTAACATTAATTTTATTTACAATTTAGAAGAAACATAATAAAATACATACTTTATGCCCATGTGGTGAAAAATGACCACACTTCGATCGGGGATACATTTCAAATTGTAAGTCAAATTAAGGTGAAACTTGAACCGTTGGAATGTTGGCAACAAAACGAAAGCAATGAAGATGTCACACTTAACTCAAATAAAAAAGAAAATCTCATAAAAGAAACCAAACCAAAACATTTTAAAAGGCAATATTAATAAAACTTATTAATATAGGCGTACAAAAATCAAAGGAGAAAAAAACATCCAAGCAAACCTAAAGGAACTGTACAAATAACAATCTTGAAAATCAAAGTTATGAAAATGATTTGAAGCATTAGAAAATAGAAAATTTGGAAAAATTTGGGAAAAAATTTGGCAAAAATTTTCTTTTCAGAAAAGGTCCTATGTTGCTAACCTAACATGGTTTCATATCTAGCTAGTATCCTAATTTTGGAACAGTTGGATTTCTAGTGGCCAACACAGTCACATGTATATAATATTAGGATTTTCTATAGTTATTCATTTATCATTCTTGTTACTATCCGACTTTATTTCATCCTTTCGTAGCTCATTTTTATCATATATTAATGATTTGATTATATTAGTCTTTGCTTTCATGATTTTCATAGCTACGTCTTGTTTATTTCCCTTGTACCCAACATTATTTGCTTACTATGCATGGCTACATGTGACATTGTTTTGTTGTATGGATTTCTTATTACCATGCACTTCTGTGAGACTTTGTGGTTCCTAAGCAATGCTTTTGACATTTGGGTATGAAGATCTCCTAGCTAGCATGTGCTTTTCCACATGAGAGAGCTCCAATATCCTTATGTTAGGGAATTAGATCATTCCACAAATTTTATATGGACTTCCCTCTTATGCATCATTATGTTTTCCTTGGTTGCACATTTTGTTTCTCTTGTCTCTTCCTGATCTTTAATTTCCACTTTCTGTTTGCATGAAACCTTGATGTTATCCCTTACATTTATAACTTCTCCTACCATGAGGGCAATATGTAGTGCGTAGAATCTTGATTTGGGCACTCAAAGACTAAATATGACCATGAGGCCTCCTTGTATCTTGAGATGGATTATGGAATTGGTAATTCTCCCCTTGTTTACCCCCTTTCCTAAGTCTAGATGTATGAGTGTGCTTTCACATTCCATGTTTAGTTCTTAGGCAAGGTCCCCTTTGTTACTTTATTAGGTCATCCTTTGCTCTTATCTTCTCCTTGGTGGGATTCATGGTTAGGAATTCTCTCTTTCCCTTAGATCAACATTGACATTTGTGTTTGATTTGGTCAACTCATGTTAGTTAGGTATGATTTATTGAGATTCCCAATGACCATGTAGCCATTTTTGGGGCACACCAAGGTTGATAAGTTCAAAATGATATTTTCCATAATTATTTCTTGCTAGTACACCATCCACGGGTCATATAGGTGTATTCACATTTGTCTCCCATGGCTAGGTTAAATATAAATCCCATTTACAATGAAAAAACTTAGATGAGTAGTTGGGAGCTCAAGTTTATCCTCAATGATAATTTTTTGTACTATGTATGCCCTTGTCATGGATCTACTTGGTCTATAGATATCCAACCTTTTAACTTTTTGTAGTTGTTTTTATTTCTTATTCAAAAAGGCATTGAAAGATTGTTAGATTTTTCATAGAAATCCATCCACTCCTTCGCTTAAGCACCTAAACTACTTGACGCTATAGTCTCCATGTTACTAAAATATAAGTCTTATGGGTTACGAGCCACAACAGAGCAGTGCCCTCAAAACAATTTTCTCAGACTCCAATTAGGTAGTTAATTGAAAGTAACTACTTGAAATAACTAAATTTTGGAAGAAAGGAAAGAGAACATACTTGGAACCCAACGTCTGAAGTCGATCCCACTCAAAGTCTTTCGCTCCATAACTCCTTCACAACGAATTTCTAAAATTCCTACAACCAAAGAAGTACGCAACTGCAAGAAAGTAGTTATCTGCTAACTAACTAAATATAATCAATTCACTTTCTATGTTATATTCAAAATAAGATACAAATAATCTCATCAAAAGCATGAATTAACAAAGAGAAGTGGATGATAATAAGAGTTCTTTTATCCATAACAACAAAAGGAGTTGGTTACAACTTGTAACCACTACGACACGATCCTAGAACCATGCTCCAAGTTCCTCCACCCAAGGCCTGAGATGACAAGAACTACCTCCAAAGTTTCGTGTTCCAGTGGGTCCAAGGAAACAATGGATTTCTTCCTGACGAGATAAGGGAAAACACAAATCCTGAAAAAAAAAAAAAAAAGAGGGTTTTTTCAGGGGGGAAGACAATCTCATAAATATAGGTAAATAGGGGCTTGCAAGGCTATAAAGAAACTACCGGCATAAGGCTACATCTCTTTTATCTCCTTTTCCTCCATCCCAAGGCTCTCTTTTATACTCCCTTTTGATAGTTGGAGTAATTATGAATGGGCTATAGAAGGTTGGGAACCTAGGGAACCCGTCAAATCCACTGGAAATGTCAGGATTTATTATTATTTTGAGCCAATTAAACATGTATGCGGGTTTCTAATTAGAAATTCATGTATGTATGTGCTTTTCTTTATGAAGAGTTGCATACATATAGAAAAATGGATTTTTTAAAGATATTTTTAGGGAGGAAAATGGGTATTTTGCTCCTACAAATAGGAAAAGGGATGTAACTGGGGCCAATGAGTCGTGATGAGAATATGTGGTGTAAAATGACACTATAAAAGATTCCCCCTAATGAGTGAGGTTAGAAGAGAAACTAATGGTCAAAATACATTAAAAATAGTCATGAGATTGTGGAGGGGCCATTGGGTAGGAGTAGTTGAAAACTAGTCCCGGAAAAATACCTACAATAGAAACAAGTAAGATAATATCTTCTCAAGTCGGGCATTCCCATGCTTGAGTGTGATGTAAGCATGGCCACTAAATCAAGTACATTGTGGATCCAAGAGTAATGAAAGCACAACTGATGTCCATGGCCATGAAAACTATACACAATGGATGCATGTGATATATAGAAGTGGCAATCATGGCCATGAGAAAATACAAAGTGGATCCATGCAAAAATGTATATCATAGCCACAAATGGATACTCAGTGGAGATATGTCTCAGAATCAAATAGAGGATATCTATAACCAATGGAGTGAAAAAACTTATCCTCTGCAAGTACCAATGTCGAAGAGCGTGGTACAATCAATAGAAGTCAGGTAGGATCACAAAATAGGTGATGCTCGTACTTCACTCGAAGTCTTCAAAACAATTCATTGTGGTATGAGTCTACACTATGTGAATACATGTGTTGAGGTAAAACACAGTGAAACTGTTTGATTACCAATCATTGATGTATATCATTAAAAAACACGAGACAACCTACCGATAATGATAATGACTATCATGGTACCTAGTACAATCTAACAAGTGTGAATAAATGAATTGATGTCAAGCACTTGATAGAATCTATTGAGTAGGGGACATTGATGTATTCCCATTATAAATAGCGAGGGGACCTACCACTGATGACTACAAGACCCAAGGTACTATAAATGACTCTAGATCCCTATCCTAGAGTAAGATGTGCTAAGGTCGATAGGAAGAGATCCGCTTGAAGGAAGGCATTGAGACATCCTCTATCATCCAACATGAGGGGTAGTAGAAGGACAAATATTTAGAAGGACTCGGATGAAAATATTGAAAGGACCAAACTGAGGCACGAATCTGGCATGTATAAGATAGAACAAAACACTATAGAGACTCTCTGAATAATAGTCAATGATGGAGACTACTGAAAAAGACAAGGAATCCACCAATGGGGTCAAATGAAAACCAAGGTACTGTACGAATCCCAATGTGTGATAATGGTTTTTGACGTCAAACACAAGGGAAACTGCTCAGTCAGTGACCAATGATTATTTTTAATCTGTTGAGCACAAGGTTATCTATCAATGATGTAAATAGGCCCAAGGTGAAACTCTAGGTCGTACTCTCATAAAAATGTGTTGTAGTCGATAAGAGTAGACCCTCCAACAAGAAGTCAATGAGGACCTTCTATACTAGCACGAGTGAGAGACAAAGATACTTGTCATTCTAAGCAATACTTAACTGGCACGGGAAGGATGCCTTAAAAATTCAAAGGTTTCTACATAATGGCCAACATGAGTTGACTTCCCTCGAACATAAACACGACACAAAATCTGACTTAGGCATCATCAACTATAAACTGGTATACGTCTGCGACACATGATGCATCAACAAATGCTCCATATGACTGGAAGAATAAAAAGTTGGTGGAAATTATACTCAAAATGACAAAAAGGAATGCTAAAGCCATACTAAACCCAAATAATGATGTAAAGAATCATGAGATTGTGCTATGTTCAAGGGAGACACAAGTAGCCGCCACAAAAAAGATTTAGACTCATTCCCATCCGTCTTTTTTCTTTTTTTATTTTTTTTGTCTTTTTCCTATTATAAAGCCTGAAAAAGAATACAATAATTCTATGATACATTGGATGAAACAAGTGTCTCTCACAAAAAAACTAGTTCCAAACGCAAGGAACATACCTATGCTCAATGCAAGGAAAGCATGTGCTGGATATGGACACTGAGGGGAAATTTTCCTCCAAGGATACATGTGTCAAGTCACAAAGGATAATGTTGCAGGGCTAGTAACTTTCTGAGAATGCATATATAATTGGCCATGTCACAGCAAGTTGAAGATGACATTAGGTCCAAAAAGCATGAGCGATCAATATGCAATGCCAATGCAACTTAACACAACAAATTTTTGGAATCCCCATGGGTAACTAGACAATAATAGATGAGAAGAAGATATGAAGCTTCAACGCAAAGTCATGGCAAGAATTGACAGGGCTTCCGATCCTACGAAAAAACTACAGCATGGGTGCCAAAATGGTTAGTGAGGAGCTAACTAGGACACCCATGAAGAGGTAATCTCTACCATTCGTAAATGTCACCTTTAAAGCAGCGTGAAGGTATAGTTTCATAATGAATGGGGTTGATCCTTAGTAAAGTATGTGGTCGATACATATAAATTCAGAATGCAGGTGGAATGGAACCAACCCTATATGTCAGTAAAGATTATGGTACCTACCATAAAAAATGCCATCAATATAACAATATTTGTGGAAAATATATTTCTTAAAGATACCTACACAAGAAAACATCTCCATGGTACTTACATTAGTCTAAATGGTGTACAAATGTTAAAAGGGGGTAAAAAATTATACAAAAAGGTGGGGAAATAGGTCTAAATAGGTGAAAAACTCATTTTTACCATATCATTTTACTTTTTACCATTTGGAGAGCCTTGAGATCCCTTTTTACCCTTGATTCTTCCGAGGATCAGTATAGAGTGCACAAAGCTCATAATTCAACACCGCTTGGACTAGGTAAGAGATTACTTCTTCCTCTTTTTTTTCATCCATAAGTTTTTCATTTTGATGATTTTTAAGTGTAGAAATCATTTTTACATATCGTTCGAAGATGTATGCAACCTTGTTTGAAACGAGATGCGTACATATGCTATTCTCCTAACTGAAAGTTGTGTACATCTATGCAAAACCCAAAATTCATGGATTTGAATAAAAAATAGTTTGATATTTGCAGGATGGTGATAGAATGGAGGGAGATAGAACATGGAGAAGTTGATGATGAGGTCATGGGTGACCCAAAACCTCAACAAGCCCTTCGCAGATTCGGAATTTATAATTTTTTTTGTTTCAATGAGATTAGGACACAATGAAGTTGCTTGAAACTCTAATTAATTACTAAGAACCTGAAGTAGATGGTTTTATGATCAGGGGGAAATCACTAAGAATTGAGACAAAGGATATGTATTTTCTTACCGGCCTACCTCATCAAGGGGATATGGATAACTTTAAGGGAAAATGATCCATTAGTTTAACAATCAATGAATACATTTCTCTATATTTCTCAGTTAAGATAAAGAAGGTTGGGAGTCAACTCCCAATAAGGAAGATAGAAAACCTTGGTCTAAAAATCATTGTGTAGACGATTTCCTGAATTGCAGGATCTAGCTCATTACATAAAGCTTCAAGGGCCATGATGGGGCCATGATGTATTATGAACCAGAATTCTTGATGCCTATTCTATATGATTGAAGTACCATGCTTCTGGAATGCATGAAGGTCCAATTGACAGGATGCAAGCAGGGAAAAATGAAGAAATTTGTATTTGGAAGCCTCTTGTGCCACTTTTTCTTTTAGAGAGAACCCATGATGAGTCCAAGAGTGGACATCCATATGCATTATGAGAGAGATGGAGTGATGGACTGGTGGATTGAGGTACTTCCCAAGTAGGGAGGAGGACATATAGGTGACCCCAAGGATGATGCATCCTTCACTTGGTGGAAGTGTCAAGTGGTTGTGATCTAGAATTATCCCTACATAGGGATAGATTATCACAATGATTGAGAGATGCCTATCCCTCTTAAAAATTCCTATTGAGATATCGGTAAATATCTTTTCTTATTAACTTATTTCATTTTTATATTTTTGATATTTAAAAAAGCAACTGTTTTTTTTCTGGATCAAGATAGCAATATGATTATCTGATCATACAAATGTGGGATCGAGGAATATCGACATATTTCCTTTGCATGACCAATTTGGTCACAATGTACAACCACATGGATATGTCAACCAAGTATTGGATAACGTTCATAAGAATCTAGATAGATTGGTGCACACGGTGCCAACGATATAGGTTGAAGATTTGTCGAAGCATATGCAGTGACATGTAGTTGGAGTACCAAGGGATTGGGTGCGAATATTTTCGTGTCTATCCAATGTCGTTGTTTTTGATGAGAGACATGTTGAGGGAAGGCCAGGGCCCTCAGGACCATGATTTAGAGATAATCTATTTTTTTTGTACTATTGGTCCCTATAGAGGAAAATCGAGGATAAAAGTATTTTTTGGAACATGATCCACTTTTGTACTTGATGATCTGTGATAATGATATATATATATATATATATATATATATATACATATGATATTTTTATCTTAGTGATAATGTGCATATAATTTGATTATATAAAAATATATTTTTTTGTGCTTCTGCTTCAATGTGAATGATATAAATGTCAATCTAACACGTAGTCAACAAATGCAACACGAAAAAATTTATAAATTCTTGGAACATGAACATAAGTAATATGATCGAAAAAACACTCCAAAAAATGTACCTGAAGAAAACGATGACATAGCATAGGGTTGCAAACACGATGTTCTTCATTCATTTGGGATACAACGAACTAAGCATCTAAATAAAATTCTAAGGACTGAATGTGATGTGCAATTGCATCACGAAGTAGTTTGATAACAACACTATATTCAACCACATTATTGGTGGGAGGATCAATATAAGCACCTCCTGAAGCAACCAATTGACCCATGGGTGAATAAATCACCCAAGAAGTGGGAAGCTAGGTTTCGAGTGTGAAGACTAGTGCCATCGACGGACCCTATGAATGTCGAAGCATCCAGTGAAATCTCCCAACCAAGAAAAATCACCATAAGCACCACTAAAACAAAAATAGATCTATGTTGTCACTAAATACAACAATGTGCTACATTTACAAGAAGAACGCCTAGGCATGTCAACTTAAGCATAACACTTTTTAAGGTAGAGCCCATTTCTGGGCTCTCGATGCACATTCCCTTCAAAATATTCTAGCTTGTAGGCTCCTTCCCACAAGGCATGTCTCATAATGCCAAAATGGATTAAACTTACCTACCCCCAAGGTGGCTTTGTCCTGGTTGTATACCAACACAAGGTCCCCTTCAAAGAAGACTCTGGGTGCACAGATTTATCATAATTAGAATTGACACACTTCTTGTGTGCCTTGTTTTCTATAGCAACATCTCGAAGTTGCTCATCAAGATGTTCTAAGTAAGAAAGCACTCTTCCAGTTCATTCATGTTAGGAAGGATCTTTATATAAATCTTAAGCAAAGGGATTTTTCATTCAATAGGAAAAATTGCTTCTACTCCATGAACGAATTGAAAAGGCAAGAAGCTTGTTGCAGTTTTGACTGAGGTTTGGTAGGACCACAATGTTCAGTATAACATTAAATGCCAATTTTATTTTCTCAAGTTGATAGTTCTTCACAAAACAATTTTCAAGGATTTATTAACAACTTCAACCTTACCATTCTCCCGAGGATAGTAAGGAGACAAATGCTCCTGCCTAAAACCCAATGTTGATGTGAACTCTGACATCATGAAATTTTGAAAGTGACTGCCATGGTCAATGACAATCTTCTTTGGAACACCAAACCTATCTATAACCTGGTTAAACACAAAAATCATTATGGTTTCACCATCATTAGAAAACATTGGCATGGCCTCTTCTCACTTTGTAAAATGGTCTACAACCACTAAGATATACTTATGCCCCTTAGCCAAAACTGGGTGGCATGTCATAAAATCAACCCCCCACTCGGTGAAGGGACCCACGATAATGATCGGAAACATAAGAGTAGGATGTGCACACATATTTTTAGAAAATATTTGGCAAGGATGACATTTCTTGACCTCTTCAACACAATCTTTAAAGATCGTTGGCTAGAATTATCTGTCGCGCAAAATCTTTTGGGTTGTTTCGAACCCACACATATGACCGCCACATGCTCCACCATGGAAATAATTCAAAACCAACTCCACTTCCTCATGAGTGAGGCAATGTAATATACCAGATATAAAAAGTATGCAGAACATAAATAAAATGCTAGAAATGGTAGAATAACAGTAATATAACCAGCATAATCTCCACAATAACACATAAATGATATAAGAACAACAAGAAAAATAACACTTTGATTCAGAAAGCAATGTTCATGGGCCTCTTCGAGGGGGAAACCTCCAGTCGAGCAACGCTTTGTTACAGTAATATCCAAGCTAGGGTTTTCATACCCTTGACCCTTATTTATACTAAATATGTCTATCAAGAGAAGCATCTAGAGGAAGATCCTTCTAGAAGAGGAAGCTTCTATTAGGTCTTCTTACATCCGCTTTATTCTATTTTATTGAAAGGCCTTATTAATATTGAGCTTTATTACATCCGAATATATTTCTCTACCTATGTGCGGGTTAGGACCCTAACATGTACACCCCCTTAAAAATAGCCTTGTCCTTAAGGCTTGAGATGTGGAAACTGTTGCAGAATGGTAGTTGGTTCCCAAGTGGCATCTGCTGGAGTTGTATCTTTCTACTGGACTAGAACTTCCTTGATGGTTCTCTAATGCAGGTGACGCTCACGTTGGTCCAAAAATGCTTCTGGCTGTAGCCAAATGGATCCTTCTTCAGCTAACTCGGGAAGGTTGGTTTGAATTTGGCACCTAGCTCCAATCACCTTCTTTAAGCATGAAACATGAAAAACATGATGTAGCTTTGAATGACTGGGCAGAGCTAACTGATAGGTGACTTGTCCCACATGCTTGAGAACTGTATAAGGACCACGAAATTTGGGTGCTAACTTCTAACAATGCTTGGCCTTGAGGGAAGTTTGCTTGTATGATTGCTGTCGCATAAACACCTGATCCCCTTATGAAAATTAACGTTCAGAGTGACCTTGATCTGCTTCTTTCTTCATGCGATTCTGTGCCATGGACAAGTTCTCTTTGAGGGAATGGAGAATATCCTCTCGAACTATAAGTGTTTGGTCAACCGCCTGGACCTTCGAGGTACCAGGTAAGTATCATAGAACTGAAGGTGGCTTCTGTCCATATACCGCTTCAAAAGGAGTCATGCGTGTAGCTATATGGTAGGAAGTGTTTTACCACCATTCAACTAGGGGTAACCATTGAGCCCATTGATTTTGATTTTCAGAGGCAAAACACCTCAGATATGTTTCCAAACATTTGTTGACAACTTTCGTTTGACCATCAGTCTGGGGATGATAAGCTATGTTGAGATGCAATTGGGTGCCCTGTAGCTTGAACAGTTCTTGCCAAAAATTGCTTGTGAAAGTTGGGTCACAATCAGAAACAATAGAGTGCAGCATGCCATGAAGCTTGAAGACCTGCCCCATGAAAATTTGAGCCACTGTGGATGCAGTAAATGGGTGTTGAAGAGTGCAGAAATGAGCATACTTGGAAAGTCGATCCACAACCACCATTATGACTGATTTATTTCTTGATTTGGGTAAGCCGATAATAAAGTCCATAGAGATATCCTTCTAAATAGCAGGTGGAATCGGAAGAAGTTGTAGTGTGCCCAGAGATTTGACTATTTCTCCCTTGTTGCGTTGACACACATCACATTCAACGACAAAATTACGGATGTCCTGTTTCATACCATCCCAGAAAAAAGAACGTTTGAACTTGTCATAGGTTTTGGTGAACCCGGAGTGCCCCACTGTGGGTGTAGCATGAAGCTCAGAAAGTACCATGTATTTAAGCTTTGATTGTTTACTTAAATACAAACAACCTTTGTATCGAACCTCATCCTGGAGCCAAGAGTACCCTGGGGGAGCTGGAGCATTGGTCTGTAATTGCTGGATCAGATGTGAACTTTTGGTATCTTGTAGCCATTCCTGGCGACCAACTTGGAACCAATCTAGTACAATGAAGGAAAGAGAAAAAAGGGATCCTTCTTCTTCATATTTTCGGGACAGTGCATCCGCCACCACATTGTCTTTGACTTTCTTGTAAATGATCTCATAATCATATCCAAAGAGCTTAGTCACCCATTTTTGGTTCTCCAGGGAGGAAATGCATTGTTCCAGAAAGTACTTGAGGCTTTGATGGTCTGTCTTAATTTGGAAACGTTGCCCCAAGAGATAAGGGCGCCACAAATCAACGACATGCAGAATAGCCAACATTTCCTTTTCATAGATGGGTTTGCCAGATTCCTTTCAGATAGTTGCTTGCTGGTCAAGGCCAAAGGTCGACCCTCTTGCATAAGGACAACACTGATTCCTTTCCCTAAGGCATCACATTCCAACACAAAGGTCTTTGTGAAATCAGGAAGGGCCAGAACCGGAGTGGTGCACATGGGCATCTTCAAGGTTTCAAAATCTTTAGCAGTGGCCGAAGTCCAAGTGAAAGAGTTCTTTCCATAATTCTTAACAAACTTGCGATAATACCCTATTAAGCCTAGAAATCCATGCAAGATTTTGAGAGTCTTTGGGTGCGGCTGGTCTTGCATAGATTCAATCTTTTTCGGATCCACCCTGACGCCATCCTTGCCAACCAAATGACCCAAGTATTCTACTTCTGAGGCACCAAAAGCACATTTAGACTGTTTTAGGAAAAGTTGGTGCTGAGAGAGTAGATGGAGAACTTGATCCACATGAGTAAGATGGTATGTCCAGGTTTTTCTATAGATGAGGATATCATCAAAGAAAACTAAGACAACATGATGGAGAAAGGGACAGAAGACATGATTCATGAGGCTTTGGAAGGTGGAGGGGGCATTACACAAGCCAAAGGGAATGACCAAAAACTCATAGTGGCCCTCATGAGTTCAAAAGGCCATCTTGGGGATGTCTACCTCTTTCATACGTATCTGGTGATAGCTCGAGAGAAGATCAAGTTTAATAAAGAATTGGGCACCACTCAATTCATCTAGAAGGTCATCAATGACAGGAATGGGAAATTTGTCTTTAATGGTCAGTTTGTTGAGGGTATGGAAGTCAGGACACATTCTCAAAGAATCTTTTTTCTTCAAGACCATGACTACAGGAGAAGAGTAAGGGCTCATACTAGGGTAGATAACGCATGCATTAAGGAGTTCTTGGACCATTTTCTTAATTTCATTTTTTTGTGAAAAGGGGTGGCGATACAGATGGATATTAGGAGGAAGGCTTCCGGGTACAAGGGGAATGGAATGATCATGAACACTGCCGGAAAGAGGGAGTCCTTGGGGAGTGGAAAATACCATTTGATGTTTAGAAAGGAGGGCTTGGAGGTCTTGCGGCACCAGGGGTGTCTTTGTTTCTTGTATGGCATGGAGTTGGGCAATGACACCAGAATGACCCTTTTTGAGCATCTTTTCCATGCGATGGGAACTAATGACCTCAGGTAAACCAACAATGATGCCTTGGAATTTATATTGGTGCCTTCCTGGTCGAATTGCATGGTTAATTCCTTAAAATCCTTGAGAATGGGACCCAAAGTCCATAGCCAGTCTGCACCCAACACAATGTCACAAACTCCCATGTCGATAGCAAACATATGGGATTTTAGGTGGTAGTCACTGATTTGGAGACAAACATTTTCACAGCGCCCTCCACATTTCATTGAACCACCATTGGCAATCATGATTTGGAAATTGTTGATGGCATAGATGTAGTAATGAGTTTCTTGGGCAATGCGGCAATGGATAAAATTATGGGTGCTTCCACTATCAACCAGAATGATGACCTTTTGATGCTTGATGTAACCAATTAACTTGAGAGTTTGGGGAGCGGAGAAGCCAATGAAAGCATTGAGGGAAATGACCGGTTCCACTTCGGTAGGGTCTGAAGGAGGGGTTATGTCAGTTATTTCAGGTGACTCAGACACAAGGGGAGTTTCAACATCCTCTTCTGAAATATCCTCAGAGATGGCCATAAAAAGATTTTTTTCCTTACACTTGTGGCCTGGGAAATATTTGTCATCACAATTATAACAAAGGCCTTTGAGTTGGCATTCAACCATTTTAGCCCTGGTCAATTTTTGGATCTTTAATGGGGCAGAGGGAGTAGTGGGATTTACGGGTTTAGGGTGAGGGATAAAGGAGGGTTTTTGGTTTTGAGAGGATACAAACTATTGTGCTTCTTTAGCTCTTTTAGTATCCTCCACCCAACTTGAGGGTCGAGCCATGAGGACATGGGCCCGAATCTCCTCCTTGAGGCCACTGATAAAACACTCTTGAAAGAAAGCATCAATCATGCCCTCTGTTCAAAAAGCCAGGCACTCAAAGGAAGCTACGAAGTCTTCTACTATTTCTGATTGTTTCAACTTTGTCAAATGACCCAAATAGTTGGTGTCAGTGTCAAAGCGTTCATAAAGCTCAGTCACAAATTGGGTCCAAGAAATATACCCTTGACGGGAAGTTTTTCTCCATTTCCACCATTGCCAACGTTCTTGATCTAGATGGAGAACACCATACCGAAGTTTGGCCAAGTCATCTGTAATGCCATATAAAGAGAAATAATGTTCCATTTGGGTTACCCAACCAGTGGGGTCTGAGCCATCAAATTTGGTCACATCCACCCGCGGAAGGCGTAGGTCACGTTGAAAGTGATGGTGCTGAAAGGTATGGGAATGGGAGGAATGTTCACCTTCAGTCTTTGGAGGTGCATCAGAGAAAGGGTCATCTGTATGGATCTTCAGTTTAGTGTAGAGTGATGCAAAGACAGATTCAAGTTGGGTGGTCAGTTCGTGTTTGACTTCCTCCATTGAGAACTGCATGGTTTTATTTATGGTTGTATTGATGGTTGTATCGATGGATGCAACATTGGCATTGAGTTTTTTTACTTCTTTTTGGGTCTTGAGGAGACCATATTGCAAGGTGTTGAAGTGAGCTTCCAGGTCTTGGCTACAGGTATGGGCCATGAGGATGGGTGAACTGAAAAGGGGTGGGCGGGGTCAATTTTTTTTTTCGAAAAATGATATGGATGAATGTGATAAGGGAGAAGAGATGAATCCAATGGAATAGGTCTCAAATAATGGTGAAAAAATTTCCATATTTTTTTTTTTTTACCTGCGGAGTTATACTCCGGTTTGAAGAATACTGCAGTGATGAAATCCCCAAATGATTAACCAGTAAAAAAAGTGTAGTGATTTGACAACCCGAACACAGTTGCGCTACAACAAATCTTGTCTGTTTTAATTTGTTTATGTTTCTATCCCCCAAGGGTTAGGTATTAAAGGGTTCTATAGACAAGGGTTTGCCCTGTGCTATAGCTCTCTGATATACGTGTGGGGTCCAACAATAGTACTCGGCCCAATATCTCATGGCACTAACTAAGGAGGATAGACCGTACCCTTAGTCATACTACCCGACTACCCAAGTACTAGAGAGTATCTTCCCAAGTGTTGTTCACGGTGGCACTATAGCAGTCAGGTGGCCGATCGGTTTATCTAAAGAGGGCTTCAGGAATTCTAGGCTGATTCGTACACATGTGTTGTCTGATGCGCTACCACTCGAAGGGGTACCAACAGGGGTTACAAGGGTGGCCAACAAATGTTCGCTTAAGAACCACTTGTATTTCCTGTGTGTATGAATCCCTCAACCGCAGGTTTATGCGCGTAACGACATATCTCTCTAGCTTAAAGATGCCGGAATATGTCTGTACCTTGAAAAAAAAATTCCCACAATTTCTGCCAAGGAAAGTGCTCTGATACCACTTGTAATATACTAGATATAAAAAGTATGCAGAACATAAATAAAATGCTAGAAATGGCAGAATAACAATAATATAACTAGCATAATCTCCACAATAACACATAAATGATATAAGAACAACAACATAAATAACACTTTGATTCAGAAAGCAATGTTCATGGGCCTCTTCGAGGGGGCAACCTCCAGTCGCGCAGTGCTCTGTTACAATAATCTCCAAGCTAGGGTTTTCATACCCTCGACCCTTATTTATACTAAATATGTCTATCAAGAGAAGAATCTAGAGGAAGATCCTTCTAGAAGCAAAAGATTCTATTAGGTCTTCTTACATCCGCTTTATTCTATTTTATTGAAAGGCCTTATTAATATTGACCTTTATTACATTCGAATATATTGCTCTACCTATGTGCGGGTTAGGACCCTAACAGACAACGATGGAGAATTGAATATATCCCTCGACGATACAAAGTGTCACCAATAATGAGATAGTTCTTGACCATGTGGCGAATCCATCGTCGGTCATACTGCAAAAAATGCAAAGGAAACTTTAGAGTCTAGGGATATATGATAACATCTCCATAGGTCCAAGGATCAAATGAAGAGATGATGAAGATATGCTCATCTGGAAACAAGTCTATAAACACATCATCCTCCTTCTCTACTAGAAATTCCAACATAAGTTCAACGAAGACTAAGGAATTCTTGGATTTGGTAGAAGCAAAATCCAAATCAAAATCCCGAAGCATGAAAAACCACTTGTTGTACTTCCCTCCAATTATTGATCGAGTCAAAACATATTAAAAAGGATTAACGTCAACAATCAAATTCGTATTGCACAGTAAAATATAATTTCAAAGACGTTGAACAACTTGGAATGTTGCTAGTGCCAACTTCTCAACATGAAAATACTTTAGTTAAGGACCAACCAATCCATGACTCAAATAATATATGACATCCTCTTTGAGCTCATACTCCTCCTAAATTAACACCATGCAAATATAAGATTCTTATGCTGCAAGATATAGTATGAAATATTTATTATAGTCAGGAGGACTAAGTAAAGGGGAATAAATTAAAGATTCCTTTAATGCATCGAAATAATGTTGCACTGATTCATCCCAGAAAAAGGGAAATCCCAAATTAAAAAGGCACATACAACCTTTAGTGATATCAACATAGTTTGGTAGGAAATGCCGAAGGAATTTTTCCTTTCCTTGTAGGCTCTAAAGTTGACACATGGTACACGAGGGAGGAAACTACAATATTTCCTCAACCTTCAAAGGGTCGACCATGATCCCTTTGGTTGATACGATAAACCCAAAAAGATGCCCTGAAGTGATGCAAAAAATGCGCTTATGAGAATTAAAATGAATTCTATAATTTCGACACATTTCAAATACAAGGTGAAGGCGTAATTGATTTTGCGCTCTCTTGTGAGAATGAGTTGTAATATCGTCTAGATAAGCTTCAACTATGTGTTTGAGATCATAGAAAGAAAACATCATGGCCCACTAAAAAGTAGCTCCAACATGTTTTAGGCCAAAGTGAATTTTCTTTTATGCAAAGGTTCCCCAAGGACAAATAACAACAATCTTATGTTGGTCATCGAGCTGGATTTGTATCTAGTTATAACTAGAAAAATAATCCATGAAAGAGAAAATTTCACTTCCTGCGCATTCATCGAGGATTTGATCGATAAACGACATAGGAAATTTATCTTTAGGACAATATTTATTTAAATCTCATAAATCCATCCAGACTTGAATGGTGCCTTATTTCTTGTCAACTAGAACGGGGTTGGATACTCATTCTATCAATGGGATTGGATAGATAAAGTTTGCTTTAATCATTTTTTCTACCTCAACCTTAATTGCTACAAATTTCCTAGGGTTCACTGTTCTCAAAAATTTTCGAACTGTTTTAGCATTCACATAAGTTGTAATCTCGTGCAGAACAATATGAGGATCTATTTTTGGCATTTCCTCATAATATTAGGCGAACACGTCATGAAAATATTTAAAAAGGGTCATATATGAGCGAATCTCTTATGGAGAATAGGTCGCCCCAATAAAAATATTTCCCATGACATCAGGGGTCTTGGTGAAATTGATCAGGATAGTCTCCTAGATATTTTCCATGTTTCCTTCGACATATATTCCTTGAGTTCCCAAATGGTTTAATGGACGATCAACATATCCAATCATGGTCAATCGAAATTATCCTTTCTCTACACGACTCAACTAAGGAAGGAAATAATACCTATGATGTAAGTCTTCCCAAGGCCATTCAAGACCTGTCATCATCAGCCTAGTGTTGATTATCTGATGTATTTCTCTGTGCATGTTTGCTGGTTATTTTCTATGCATGGTGTTGTAACATAAATTAACATCGCCATTTTTTAATTTTTTTTCAAAATTTGTACAAGCTTTGCTAAATTTATCGCTTTCAAAATCTCCAATTTGACTAATCCCACAATTTATTCCTATCCTTCTATGAGTCAAAGTCTAGCCCATTCTTTCCATTTGAAAATCCTCATTTTTCTTGAGTCATGGTTCCTAAGTCACAGTCATTTTTGTTCGCACAAATACATTGCCAAAATTAATTCTCTTCCCAAATTTAATTTCCAAAGACCTAATGTTATCTTTCCATTATCCAAACAAATAAAATATAAGCACTTGGGAACTTTTCACAAGTTAAAAAGAACCTAAAACACCCCCAAAATAACCTAAGTTGTATTAATAAAGGGGCTTACCACATGACCGCAACTCAGAATCAACAATTTTTTCAGAGTTTGACCAAGTGAGAAAGTGAACGCACATGATATCGATGGTTTATGTCTAGCATTGGAGTCCCCTTATTAGAGTCTTTCTCACAACTTAACTCTTAGTTTCTCCGATGGGTGCTAGCCGACCAATGGTCCAGATCTAATGGGGGATTATATCAACCACCAAAAATCTATCATGGTTTCCCTCCCGAAATCAATGCTTGGTTGAAAAGTGTCCTCAAGGATGTCGGCAGGAGGAAAATCCTAGGACACCAAGAGAATTCAATGCCAGCAGGGCACCATTTAGGCCAATAGAAAATTGACATGAGGACACGTGAAATAGTTTGGATATACAGGTCAACATATCAAATTCGTTTGACATGTCTCAACCACCTCAACGCCACCAAGGGCCAATGGAAAGGCACTATGTGTCCTAGTTTACATAAACTTAGAGTCCCCTTCGTCGAAGTTCCCTTCAACACTACACCTTCGACTGACCTCACTCTGATTGACGATCTAGATCTGTCCCATATCTCGAAGAATTCCAGGCCAATCAATGGATGCCATGTGGACATGTGAAATCAACCAAAGACATAAGACATGTGTACAAATTAATGACATGTGTTGTGACCCTCTACCACATCAACATTGACATGGGCCAATGCAAATTTGCCACGTGGACATACAAAATTCACTAATCACACAGGTTAATATATCAAAACTGGGTGACACATGTCACGCTTGCCTTCCTGTCACATCAGTGCCATCATAGATAAATTGAAGGGTCCACGTGTCCTTGGATAATGTCAACTCAGAGTCTCCCTCGTAGGAGTCCCAAACATTTGATTGCTTTGAAAATTGTACCTCCTATTGACAATTCATATCACTCTGATGGTGCATTCGATGGATGGTCCATATCACTTTGATGGCACATCCGATTGATGGTCCAGATCACTTCGATGGTGCATTTTATTGACGGTCTAGATCGCTTCGATGGCGCATATGATTGCTGGTTCATATTAGATCTTGTGTCCCGAAGCATACCTATCAGCGCACATTGTGAGAGCCAAGCAGTGACTTCCATGTGGATAAAGAAGGCTAACTCGATAGAAATGGCTCCCATTGTCTAAAAGGTAACGATGCGTGAATGATCCGGCCATGGCCCACCTCTTCACTTTCAAATTATGTGGGGCTGCCTACGCAATATAAATCTTGTCTAATTTATTTTCACAATAAATGTGGGATTAGTTCTCATTTATCCATACGTACAACAGATTGATAAAGCCTCTCAAAATTCTGGTCAAGCTCAACGATTGTTTAAACAAATCACTCATGGCATATTATTATTATTTTATTTGTGATATGAGATATCATAATAAAAGAGGTGTCGAAACCTCCAATTAACTCTTCAAACAAATTCTATTTTGAGAAAATTGGTTCAGATTTAAAGGCAAATTTCAAGGCAGTAATTGAGCAGTCAATCCCAGGAATGAAGGGATTCATTCAAGCAAAAAAAATATTATAAAAGTAGCAGAAAACAGACTACATGAAGGGAGGAGTTAGGATATAGGTTAGGAAAAAGAGGTAGTAATATTGTGTTCTTTGTTATGAATCTCATGGGGAAATTGTAATTTTCTCAGGCATCAAATGATAATTCATGGATTCATGGCTCATTCTCATCAGAGCTCTATTTTTCTTCATATTTTATGTGTTAAGCTCCTTGAAATTTCATGTCTATTCTAATCCATGAAATTATGATATGCAACTTGGACAATTTGGTATAACTTCCATGATCAATGAGTGTATTTCTGAAATAGTTAAAATATTTATACTAAGACCTTTTACTATGATGTTATATATTCAAATGATGTAATCATAATTACATTTATGATCGTTTTGTATTTGGATTCATTCTTTAAAATCCCCATATTAAGATGTTCATTTTATATTTTGGATTCTTAATATTTATGCCCAACTCACCTTCTTCATCTTGGGATTGATAGAGATTGATTTTTTGCTCTGTTGTGATCTAATATTCATTGTCCTTCTTATTTATTCTACCTTTCCATTATTTTCTTTAATACTATGTTGGTTGAGACTCCATGCCAAACAAATTAGGCCTCTGATATGAAATATTTACATACCATTTATTCCATTCAACCTCCATTTAATTCTTAATCCTTGGCTACCTTGTTTTATCCAATATTTTACTTTTAAAATATGACAGTATGAGCATAATTGTTAGAAAAACTACTTAGTGATAGTGGACAACTGGTGTTCTTATATTAGATGAGAGAGCCCTCTCTGGTCCAAGAGCCATCTTGTGGCCCAAATTTGGTTTAAATATGTCTTGGCATGGTTTCTAAACAACTAGAAACCATCTCAAGTTACAACATTCCTTTTGGTGTTGTTTCCATGGAATGAAGGTTCAATATTTTCCTTAGGGTTTTCTCAAGATTTAGATCTGGTTCTTGAAGGTGAACAAGGATAAGACACAAGATATCTGGTTATTCACCTAGTGACTCCACTGTGATTTCACTAACACTCCACTGTGTTTTAAATGACAATTTATTTTGTTGCAAAGATTATTGCAAGGTATGCTCCATTTGATTTTTCAAAT
Organism: Picea engelmannii; assembly: GCA_009831015.1. Lineage (NCBI taxonomy): Eukaryota > Viridiplantae > Streptophyta > Pinopsida > Pinales > Pinaceae > Picea > Picea engelmannii. Next base: position 72,879 of record ML778795.1, read on the forward strand.
GTACATGGTTTTCCTAATGCTATGCCTAGTACAAAATACTGGGAAGACTGTCTTCCAAGATTTTAGAGAAGATGATGATGATTTCCCTACACAACATTTGATATATTTTCTTAAGTGCATGGGATAGTTGGGCATTTTTCATGAATATGTCCATGATCTCTCTTGAAGGAGATGCTCGACAATGGTACAAAGATTTACCTCCTAGAAGTATTTCTTCTCTAAGAGAATTTCATGCATGTTTTCATTATCATTGTAGAAGAACTTCTCCTTGAATATTATTGCAATGAAGAATCAACAGAACAAGAACATCAAGACAATCATGATGATGAAGGTTTTACTAATGAATACTGTGATCAAGAGATGGAAGAACAAGTTTACTACAGTAGTGAGGATGAAGAAGATTTGTTGGTCTATGAAGAAACATCTCTGGATAGTTTGGACTTGAATGCACCTAAAAGTTTTCAAGAAGGTACAATTTTGTTTCCTATCTTAGAAGATAAAGGTCAAGATATTAATGAACAAAATGATAGCTATAAAGATAATCAACATAGAGAAGGGTAGATTTCTTTGTCATCATTTACAAAAATTTCAAACAACACTAAGCACATACATGATAGCTTTGATTTTCAAGAAGTTAGTGTCCAATAGAAGTTTAAAATTGATTATGAAAAACTTGGTCTTCAAAAGTTTACTTATCATCAACAAATGGAAATTTTTGTTCTTGATGAAGACATTAAAGAAGAACAAAATTTTCTAGAAGCATTTTCAGAAATTATTAACAATCAACCTAAATATGATGAAGAGAAGATTTCTACATCAACACACATGGAATTTTACAGTAGTAAACATGTATATGAAAATTGTAAAGACATTGAAAAAGATGACGAGGAGTGGGTTTCTATAGTCACATATGAAAAAATATACAACCTTGGACTGGTTTACGATTATGAGTCAAAAATAGATACAATGCTACCGCTGATTCTTAAGGAATTTAAACTTGATGATATTAAACAAAGATCACTTGTAGATGCACCAATGGAACAACCTTACTTCATCAGGAAAACAAAATTTCCAGAAATTGAGTTCAATCATTTGCAAAAGGAGGATAAACTTGTGTAATAAGGATGTTTGTCTTTTATAACTAATCAAGAGGAGGTAATATTTCATGTCTTTCAAGATCCCGAGGTAGTTTTTCTTGAGTCATTAAGTGAAGTTAATTTATGTTTATCCTTTCGCTTTAAGTATGGATTTAAGATATACATTGATTGTCATTCATCCATACTTCTTTTTGCCTAGTTAAATAAAAGTGGAAGATATGATCATATTAGCAGCAAAATATGTTGTTGGCTTTATTGGAAATTTCATATTACTTGATGAGTGAAGTTGTTGTTTATTAGAGTAGGAGATCAGTGTATATAAATAAGATTTCCAAATGAGCATTGTTTTTGTGCATTGTTTCAGTTTAGTAGTAGAACAATTTCTATTCAGTTCATAGTTTGCAGAGTAGTTTTAATTTTAGTTTATAGTGGTTTCTAGTGTATATAAAGTTTGTTTGAGAATAAGCAGGGTTTTCATATCAAAGAGTAGAGATGAGTTCTTTTACGAAGTTTAGAATATTACATAGAACATAGAGGCAAGTTTTTAAGAAAGGGTGAGGGCACATGGTATACATGTTCTTTAATGTCTCACAGGGAGACACCATCCCCAGATGGAGCCTATGTTGTAACATAAATTCACATCACCAAATTTTTGAAATTTTATAAAATTTACATGAGCTTTGCTAAATTTATTACATTCAAAATATCCAATTTGGCTATTCACACAATGTATTCATATCCTCCTATGAGTCAAAGTCTAGCCCATTCTTTCCATTTGAAAATCCTCAATTTTCTTAATTCATGGTTCTTAAGTCATAGTCATTTTTGTTCACACAAATACATTGCCAAAATTAGTTTTCTGCCCAAATTTAATTTCCAAAGACCTAATGTTATATTTCCATTATCCAAACAAAGAAAATATAAGCACTTGGGTGCTTTTCACAAGTCAAAAGAGCCTATCGCACCCCCAAAATTACCCAAGTTGTATTAATAAAGGGGATTAACATAGGACTGCAACTCATAATCAACTTTTTTTTTCAGAGTTAGACCAGATCAGACGATTGCAAGTGAGTGAACGCGATATCGACGGTTTCTATCTAGCATTGAAGTCCCCTTATCGGAGTCTCTCTCACAAATTAACTCTTTGTCACTTCAATGGGTGTCAACCGACCAATGGTCTAGATCTAATGGGGGGTTATATCAACAACCCAAAATCTATCATGCTTTCCCTCCCAAAATCAATGCTTGGTTGACAAGTGTCCTCAATGATGTCAACATGAGGAAAACCACATGACACCTGGAGAATTCAATACGAGTAGGGAACCATTTATACCAATAGAAAGTTGACACAAGGACAGGTGAAACATTTTGGATATATAGGTCAACATATCAAATTTAGGTGACATGTGTGAGCCACCTCAACACCACCATGGGCCAATGGAAAGGAACCATGTGTCCTAGTTGACATCAACTTGGAGTCCCCTTTGTCAGAGTTCCCTTCAACACTACACTTCTGACTGATCTCTCTCCGATGGATGGTCCAGATCCATCACATATCCCAAAGCATTCCATGCTAATCAACCACTGCCATGTGGGCATGCAAAATTAGCCAAAGACATAGGAAAGCATGTAAAAATGAATGACATGTGTCATGTCCCTCTTCCACATTAAAATTGACATGGACCAATGAAAATTTTCCATGTGGACATATGGAACTCACCAGACACATGGGTTAGTATATCAAAATTAGGTGACACATGTCACACCTACCTACCTGCCACATCAATGCCACCAAGGACAAATTCAAGGGTGCCACATGTCTTTGGATGACATCAACTCAGAGTCTCCCTCATCGAAGTCCCATAAATTTGATCGCTTCAATAATTGTACCTCCAATTGATGGTCCAAATCACTCAAATAGTGCATCCGATGCATGGTCCATATCACTCTGATGGAGCATTTGATCGACGGTCCATATCACTCCGATGGCACATTTGATTGACTGTCCATATCACTCTGAAGCCACATCTGATCGATGGTTCAGATTAGATCTTGGGTCTCAAAGCATATCTGACAGTGTTCATTGTAAGAGCCAATCAGTGGCTTCCATGTGGATAAATAATGTCGGCTCGATAGAGATGGAACCTCGTCTAAAAGGTAATGATGCATGCATGATCCAATAGTGTCCCGCCTCTTCACTTTCAAACTATGTGGGGCCTCCTGTGCAATATAAATCATGTCCAATTTATTTTCATAATAAATGTTGGATTAGTTCTCATCGATCCATATGTACAACAGATCGATAAAGCCTCTCAAAATTTTGGTTCAGCTCAATGATTGTTTAAATAGATCACTCATGGAATAATATTCTTATTTTATTTGTGATATGATATATAATAATAAAAGAGGTGTCGACACCTCCAATTACCTCTTTAAACAAATTCTATTTTGAGAAAATTGGTTCAGATTTAAAGACATATTTCGAGGTAGGAATTGAGTAGTCAATCCTAGGAATTAAGGGACTCACTCAAGCATAAAAAATATTATAAAAGTAGCAACAAGCAAACTATAGGGAGGCACGAGTTAGGAGGTAGGTTAGGAAAAAGAGGCAGTAAGACTATGTTCTTTATTATGAAGCCTGTGGGGCAGTTGTAATTTTCTCAGGAATCAAAGGATAATTCATGGATTCATGGCTCATTCTCTGCAGATCTCTATTTTTCTTCATATTTTATTTTTTAAGATCCTTTCAATTCCATGTCTATTTTAATCCATGAAATTATGATATGCAACTTGGACAATTTGGTGTAACTTCCTCTGTCAATCAATGTATTTATGAAATTGTTGAAAGATTTCTACTAAGACCTTTTACTATGATGTTATATATTCAAATGTTGTAATCATAATTACATTTTTGAATGATTTTCATCTAGATTCATTCTTTAAAATGAC
>ML778795.1:124768-161498 GCA_009831015.1 Picea engelmannii
ATATATATATATATAATAAATTATGCAACGAATAAGATAAATGAAATGCAATGTTCAAACAAATTTTGTAAACAAATACCTAGAACAATCATTGACAACATTGTATGCTCCCTCTTTATTGACATCCAAGGCGAGAAGGTTATTGATTATAAAAAAAATAGGGCACACTGAGTAAATAGACATGATCTCAAAAAATGGATTGACATCATTAATTGCCAATGAAAGCATAACATTATGAGGTTCTTCTTTAAAAATCAACCATCTTTCTTCAATGTTTCTATATGAATAACCATCTATAGGCATTCGAAGAACACCATCTTCACTTATGTGTCATGCATGTGTTGGATTACTGACGGGGGGGTGAATCAATAATAGAGCAATTTTAATCCTTTTTAACCATAGTATATAAGTTTTGTTAAATTTATGATCAATTTACCAATATGATTCAACAAGTTCGGAACAAATAAACCATGAAAAATGAGCAATCACACACATCCATAGTACACCAATATTTTTATTGGGAAACCCAATGCGGGAGAAAACCACATAATGCCTTTTCTTATATGTCTTTAAGAAGTACATTGATTGGAAGCACAAACTTCTTTTGTTTTCTAGCTACAACTAGAAGGAGGCTCCAACCCCTATATTTTCAATCTACAACATAAGGGAAGCTCCAACTCCCCAATTCTCTGGCTCCAACTACAAGGAAGATACAACTCCCTATGTTCTCCGGATACATCCGAAAGGTGGCTACAACCACTTATCATTTCCCCATTCTACCACCATGAAATATAAGTGTCAAATAACTGATGAAACCACTGTCACACTATCACTATTAAATATGCCACTATGAACCTGCAACAATCTATGCCATCAACTTCTAACCAACCTGTTCCAATACTCTGTAGTCAACCTGTACCAATAACCTGTAATCAACCTATACCAATAACTTGTAATCAACATGTACCAATAAACATAACAGATACATGAACTGTATATATTGCAACACGTTTATGTATGCACCATGTTCTCTTTCATCTCACGTATGTACGTGACCTATCCACTGTCATCCTGTTTACACCCCCAAAAAACTAGGGTTTCCAGTTTTCTGTAACTATGAAACTTTGTTTCCTCTATCACATAGATCTCATACTCAATATCACAATAATATCACTCAACCATGTGCATCTATGCCTCTTTATTCATGTGCCATACATGTGTATATAATCGTAGTCAAGTGTAAGAAACCCTCACATGGAATAGACATCAAACCCTCACTACTATGCAGCCTCAAACTAAACCAACAACTTTACCAACACATCACAACCAAAAAACCTCAACCATGTACCAGGAAATATAAGATATGACTCAAAAATCAACCCAACAAGATGTAACAATAATGAATACCAGACATACCAGTGTTGTATTTACGTAGATCTATCTCATACAGTAAGTGCCATACAACCAAAAACCTATCTAGGGAAAGTACTCAAACTCCCATAACCATATCTCATGTTAAAAACAATATTCAACTACACATAGGAATATGACATACCTTTTGAACCTGTAGATAGATCTATTGTACCTGATCACTATAGAGCTTCCTAGGAACTTGCTTTCATACTTTGAGAACTTGGCACCCTCATCAACTCAAGTTTTCATGAACTTTCTCATAGGTACGTGACTTCCTTTTATGTAGCCTACGTATGTACATGCCTTCCACCACTGCATCCCGTGTATGTACGTGCCTTCCTCCAATGTAGCCCATGTACACCTCAAAAACTAGGGTTTTTTCAATAATTTTGCAACTCCAAAACTTTCTCTGTCAAACTCCTTTGTTACCTTAGACTTGCATAACTTTAGATGTATCAATGAGTACCTACAATAAAATTTTCACAAATAATAGATATTCAATGTGCTCATTAGGTGATAATAGGAGACCCTTTCTCCCTTATTTATACTCTCCAAGTAGCTTCCTCTAGGGGTTATCTTCTAACTACTTTACCCAACTTCCTTCTTTTAGGGATAACCCACTTCTAACCACTTTGTCCACTTACAACCACTTTATCCAAAAATAGTAATCTCACCACTTCTGGTTGCAACTAATTTATTTTTAATTATTTTATTTTTTAAACCACTCAACTCATGATTAACTCCTAGTTACAACCAATTTGACTAGTAAACTTCTTCTCAGAGCTTCTAGAATAAATTGACTTCTTTGACCTTCTAAGGGCTTCTAGATAACTCATGAGCGTTCTCCAACTTCAATAGGCCATATCTCCTCAACCGTGAGGAACTACATGATGTACCACATATCACCGGAAATAACATGACATGTAATATCCATCTAGAATAGTATCACTTGAAAATTCACTTATCTCCATTACATTATTCCTAAACCAAACTTGGGTTCCTTAACCACATTGTTGGGGCTACCAAAATTTTCTATTGGACTTACTTCAAGGGTTGACATCAATGATAACCAACCCAATTAATCAACAATATCCCCCTTTCACATTGATGGAAAGACTCTCATGCAACATTGAATTCATATTGCTCATGCCCCCCCTATGACCAATGATACCCATGGAATCATGTCGTTGTGATCTCTCTCCAAGTATATGACTCTCTCTCCATGCATTTGATGAATCTATCCCCCTTTGACATCAATGGCATAGGTAACTTCCCATCAGGGTTTCTCCCCCTAACTGAACTGTCCCTAGGGATGCCCCCCCTGACTGAACTCTCCCTGAAAATGATCCCCCAAACTAAACTATTCTCTGTATGGTGCTTGCTCGTGTAAATATAATACAAATAAGAATAGCATTCAAAATGTGTCGTGGGGAAGAAACTATGCCAAGGTTTTTGCAAAGATACTCAAAATCCTCCCTTGGAAGCAGTTTGGTAAAGATGTCTACAATCTGTTCTTTGGTCCCAACATACTCAACTCAAATGTTCTTCTCTGCAACCTATTCTTGTAGAAAATGAAACTTGATTGGAATTTGCTTCGTCTTGGAGTGCATCAATGGATCCTTTGAGATATTGATGATGCTTGTGTTATCACAATATATCCGAATGGGCTCATCATACTCAACCTGTATATATTTCAAAGTGTGTTTCATCGATAAGACATGTGTACAACATGATGTTGCTTCTATATACTCTACTTTGGCTATCGACAATGATATTAATGATTGTTTCTTGCTTAGCCAGGATACCAAACACTCACCCAAGTAGAATGTTTCTCCACTTGTACTTCTCCAACCATCAATGCAACTTTCCCAATCTACATCTGTGTAGGAAATAAGTGATAGATCCTTTCCTTTTGGATACCATAATCCAAACTCTTATGTACCCTTGAGATATTTGAATATTATCTTTACTGCTAGAACATGTTATTCATTTGGTGTTGCTTGACATCATGCCACATGTACAACTTCCTGCATTACATCTGGTCTAGATGTTGTCACATAAAGTAAGGTGCCAATCATTGATCTGTACTTCCTTTGATCTGTAGCCTTTGAATCATCATCTTTACTTAACTTGCAACTGGTTTGCATAGGAGTGTTGACTGGTTTGAAATCTTCCATTCTCAACCTCTTTAGCATTTCTTTTATGTACTTGGTCTGAGAGATACAAATTACTTGGTTTCTTTGACATATCTAAAGACCTAAGAAGAAATACAATTCTCCAAGAAATGGCATCTCAAACTCATTATGCATATCCTTTGCAAATTTTTGGCTCATCCTGTCATCATCACTTCCAAAAATAATATCATCAACATAAACTTCAGTTAACAAAATATTGTCTAGATTTACCTTGATGTAGAGGTTGTTGTCTGCAATTCCTTTCTCGAATCCTTGATGTTGTAAGTATTTGTCCAGTCTGGAATACCATGCTCTGGGAGTCTGTTTAAGACCATACAAGGCCTTCTTCAACTTTCAAACATAATATTCATTTTCTAATACCTGAAATCCTTTGGGTTCTCAATGCAGACTTCTTCTTCTATATCCCCATTTATGAAGGTTGATTTCACATCCATATAATACACTTTAATATTCTTGGGGCATGCATAAGCTAGGATCAATCTGATTGCTTCCATTCTAGTAATTGGGGAAAATGTCTCTTCAAAGTATATACCTTCAAATTGAGCATATCCTTTACATACCTATTATAGCACAAGTTGTAGGTTGGGAAAATATTGAGCCAACCAAAAAATCAAGTGTTGCAACTTAGGAACACTACACCCAATGCCATCTCGATGTAGGTCTCGCATTTCAAGGGTGACTAGGTCACTCTAGGGAGGTGATCCCGGTGAACCTAGGGAGAATGAGATGGAGATGTATGAAGATGGAAAAGAAGGCCCTAGAAGTCGAGTCTAAATGGTATGAAGGTCTTGGAATAAGGTCTTGAGAAGTTTCAATCATTTCCAAGTATTTTGAGTAAACTACAAATGGTGAAAAACCTTCCCCGGACACAAGACAAACAAGCATATATTGTAGTATAATCACTTGGAAAAGCAATTTAATCTTGATGTCCCTAATATAAGTTGTTGGTAAAAAAAGTATATCAGCAATAAAATGGTATTTCAAGCTTCAAAGTAAATGCTATAGATCAAGTATAATATGCAAGAGAAATACTAGTTAAATACTAGCTAAACTCAAGATGAAAGACCAAGATCTTAGCACAAAATATAAGGTTGTTGTAAACACTTGTCTGCAGAACATTATATCAGTCTTATGACTATAAAATTCGATTTATTACAGAAAGAAAATCATCCAATGAAAACCCCTCAAACTTTGCCAAAAAGTGTGCTAGACCAAGGAGAATAAGTGTACAAACTTTGAGCAAAATCCAATGGTTGATAAGAGAGTTATTCAAGCAAATGAGTTAGCATTTCTACAGCCCTAATGGTTGAAGATGTAAATTTATAACATAAATAAATAAGTATTCCCTTGATGGGGATTCCCTAGTGGATGTGAGGTTCCCAAGGCACAAGGAATACAATCCACTTTGCAAGAAGTAAAAATGACCAGAAATCATGTTTCCCAATGAAATATTTTATTTCTCCAAGCAAGATTAGTTCCTTTAGTTATGGGTTAATGGGGTCAAGAAGAAAGATATAGGGTTACTAAATCCTTGGGGGGTGTATACCCTCTTACTTCCCAAGGCAAGTAACCTAGCTAGGGTTTGAATATGAGGGGTGTAAATCCTCTTACTTCCTCAACTAAACCCTTGCAAAACAACTTTAAAAGCTTGAAAATTATAGTGAAAACTAGGATAGGGGTGTATTCCTTTATACTCCCTATATAACCTTGGCCAAAACCACCTTATTTTGAATCACCAATGATAATATAAAAGTAAAGAAACCATACCATTCAATAAGAAGCATTTAGCTGCCAAAGTAAACCTCCACAAAACCAAGAGAGTGACCTCTTAAATATAGTGCACATCATCCTCATCAAACCATAACCCAAAAGCAATTTTCCATAGCACAAGAGGAAAAATACTTCCAGTGTAATGAAAATTTTAGACCAATTACTTCTCACAAGAGGGAGAGTTATGTTAAAATGAGGTTTTATGATCTCTTATTTATACAAAATGTCACCAAGGTGACTTGTCCACATATTTAGGGGTAAACAACAAGAGTAGGGGTCAACAACCCTAATATTTCCCCCTTCACAAAGTAACATTAAACAATCCATTAAAAATTCACTTTTGCACATAAGAAAAATCCCTAATTCAAATGGATGTCACCCCTTTAGGGGACGTTTCGGCACAAAGAGGAGGTCGTTTGTGATGGAGGAGAGTGGAGGGGCTTCCCAAAGCCATATATCAAGCAATAAGACCACTTCCTTCATGATTCCCTCAAAACATCCATGTGTCATTTCATGTCACCTCACCACCATGCCCTAACCACCCTAGGTGACATCATTCTAAAAAGGGAGACGTTTTGTCTCTCCTAGGAAAAACATTTGGCATGTGGGGGCTAGGCTACATCATCCAAGTCATCTCCAAGGCCTTTCAATTTTGATCTTTCTCATCCAACATGTAGGCCCTTAGCATCCACCTGCGGGATTCAAGCCCCATGGAAGCCAAAGCTAGGCTTGTTCTTCCAAAACTGTCCACCAACTAGGTCTTGCAAATATAAATAAGCACACTCTCCAAGGATATCAAGTCATAACATCATGATAAGTGAATCTGATAAAAAAATGAGAAACCTAAGCATGTGCATCAAAGATCACTATATCAAACAGTTAATTGCTCAAAGACATTATGCGACTTGTCAAGCTTGAATATGGGAGGGTTGACGAGGTGTCCTATTGGGTAGATATTTTCGTAGGTCAAGGAAAGTTTCCAAGAGATCCTTCTCTAAGACATGTAAAGTGGGTGAGGTGGTTGGGGTCAAGACTCAATGGGCATAGGGCTTATGACATACAAGAGGTTGTAGTTTCTCATTTGTAGGTTCCTTTTTAGAGGGTATGTGGTACCTTCGCCTAAAATGCACTTTTTCCAAGATCATTATTTTCCATTCTTTTATTCTTTCATAATTTTAAGGGAAGGCTAAAGGCCACTGCCCTAGCATGGTGTCAAGATAATGGCAATGTCACCCACAAAAACTTAGTGGAGATGAGAATCTTGACTCGTGATAAGACCCCCTTTCTCTCAGCCATGCAACTAAGAGACATTACCTTGGTTTAATGACCAAATGATGGTAATATCATACCACTAGATATTCATGGACATGATAGATCGTCTTGTGATGAGACCTCTTATCCTTCAACTAACCTTTTAATCATTTTAAATCATATTTCATTATGGGTCCCCCTTTACAAAAAGATAAGTGTTTCATTGATTTCTTGGGTGATCCCTGGGCGAAGCATCGAGAATGTTCATACAAGGCTTTTATCGTCTACCCAACATCAATCCCTCTGGGACTTCAACCTATTCTTTCCCATAGAATGAGGGACAACCCCTTTTTGGGTCAATACACCCTAAAATCCTAAGAGATAAGGAAATGAGGGGGGAACGGTGATGGAAAGTGGTAAGTATGGTCAGGAATGGTATGATGGCTCTTCAAGGGATTTCCTAGTAGCAAAACCATCCCCAAGGAAGGCCACTTACTAGGGCACAATTTCAACCACCAAGGTGAAGTAGGGAAAAAGGCATAATGCCCAAGTATAAATCATGAAATCTAGAGCAATCTATAACACAAAATAATCAAATGGCTTAAATATTGAAATGATGTTCACCATAATACTGAATTGTACCTCATGGAGTAAGGCCCACTTCCTTCTGGAAGCCAGGTGATGTGGTGGATGTCATCGGGAAATCTGTGACCATTTATGGTGGTGAGGGGGTCTCCATCTGTGCAAAAGGATATTGTTGGTCATGTAGTATCTTGGCACTCCATATCTTCAACTTGATGGCCTCAATACATAATCTCCTTAGTTATCCAAAAAATGGAGATAACATCTGGCTCCTACTAGGGGACATGTGCTCATTGTAGAGTGCATGAGAACTGCAACATATATTGGTAGACATGTGCCTTCCAAAACACTCAAAAAAAGGGATCAGAGCATCTAGGGTGGTGCTATCACCCTTCATATATATATATATCCAAACAAAATGGAAATTACTCTAGAAAAGAAAAATCTTGACATTTTTTCCAAAATTTGTAACCTAAGCATGAAATCAATATACAAGTAGAGACAAATGAAAATGAAATGAATCTAAAATAGTATGATCAATCAAGATGAAAATGCAGGAGAAATCAAGATGACTTACCTACTTACCTGGGGCCTTGGAGCCTTGAATCCTTGAAGATCAAGCGATAAATGATGTCAGGTGAAGTCGTACAACCAGTGTAATCGGTTGAGCATCTCATCAAAGTATCTCCCTTTATGATTGATCATGTGAAACAACAAAGATAAGTCCAACAAAAAATGATCATGATCATAAATAGATATATAATTGATCATGAAATAAATCTCATGGAGATGGGTGGGAGGGAGGAAATCCTACTGGAAAGAGAAACCATCATCTTGGTGATCCCGCCTGAAAGTGTAGCCACAAGCCTGATCAATCCATCTCTGAAGAGGGATACTATACATAGATGACAACTCGTATTCATATTCACTTAGAATACCATTGCTCCCTGAAGGATGAGAAAGGACAAGAGATCTAAAGAAAACCCTATGATTTCCCAAACAAGAAGAAACAAGGTAAGGCACAACCTTAGAGAAAAAATCCTCTGTCAGACTCAGGAAACATCTCTTCTTTGTTTGAAAATTCCTACCCAAATTCTCAACATGAAAGTACTTCCATTTGGTAGTATGGACCTTAGAGTGATTTGGGCGGGCCAAAACCTGGTGTCTATCGAAATCTGAGTATGGTGGTTGAAAATCATCCTGAAAACACTCTGTCAGGTCATCCTCGAATGGATGGAACAAATATGTAACTATATCATCAGGTTGGCACATATATGGACCATCTTGTTGTAAAAATAAATCCTCTAAATAAATTCTTTATGTATCCTTTATTCGATATGTGCCTTTCAATGTCATAGATAGGATCTCCGTAAAAACTTTAACAACCCAAATCCCATCTGCATCTCCCAATCTGTATGAAATCATCACTTTGATCGTCAATTATATCTAGGGGTTGTTCCATGATTTCATATGCATCATAGAAGTTGATTACTTCTTCATGAGACTGGACACCTTCATCTTCTTCAAAAGGGATAGTAGATAACAATGTCTTGCTTATGCCTTTTGCAAGAGAAACTTCATCGAGATATTTTTGGAAATTTTCTCCATTTCCATAGTCATGGAACAAAGCATCATCAAAGTTTTCAAAAGAATTATAACTCATCATGTTCTCATCTCGTCTTGATGTGTAGGAGAATTAGAGGTATGGATGTTCTTATCAAGCAGAAGGGAAGATGCATCATCTTCATCAAATGTCTTTTCTAGATCTTCAACATGATAAACTTCTTCAAGATGTGCTTGGTGATTTTCTTCACATGTTTGTCCTTCAAGCACTTCTTCATCCATTGACTCATCATCAATCGGAAAACCTTCTTTGCAAAGAGTGTGTTTGATCTCTTGGAAATCATCTTGCAAAATTTGAGTAGTTGGCCGATAATTTCTGAGAAATTTTTCAATGAGCTTTGTAGAAGAAGGGATACTCTTCTGATCACATGAGTGTGCAAGCCAATAATTTTTACCTGATTCCAGTGAAGACAGAAAAATTTTCATCAGCACATCTTCATGTCTCACATTTAAGCTCAAATCATACTTCATATAATTCACGACATGGGTGACTGCTAGAGTTGGATCACCGTCAAATTTAGGGCATTTTTCCCTCCATTGAGCAGAGAAATGATTTGGATATCTAGGGATATTATGAACATCCATAGAATGATACACATTATGGAATTCCCATGGTAAGTCCCATGAGTCCATGGTTCCATCACTTAGGGTAAGGCCTCAATGGAGTCACCAAATGAGACTAATGCTCATCAAAGGATGGAAAGAGAAAAGAGGGAAAGATGGGTTCGTGGAAGGTGGAGTCACCAGATGAACTTCAAGGAGATTTCATCAAGGAATGTGGAAGGGAATGTGTGTAACAACCCAAATTTATTATTTAATTTTCATAGTTGTTAATTTAAATTTAATTTTTTTTATTAAAATAAATAAGTCTTTTTATTACTTTATTATTAAAAGGTAGGTGAAGTAATTAATGAAGGGATACGACTATTGGGGAATTAATGAGGGGGGATACGGTAGTTGGGGAATTGAATGATAAGGGAGGATAAGGAAGAGAGGAGGGGACTTGGAGAAGGGTCTCATTTTTGTTTGGAAAATTTTTGCAAGAGGAGCAAGAGGAGGAGGAAAATTGGGAGAACAAATTGTTTTGGGAACTCTCACAGGGCACTAATGTTGTTGGGAACTTTGGGCTCGGGGGCTAGGAAACCGCAAGGATTCTTGGAGCTAGGGAGCCAGAGAGGTTGTTCCTAGTTGGCTGGGAGGTTAATATTTAGTTGGGCAGTTTGGGCAAGAGCAAGAACAAACAGGAAAGGGACTAAATGAACCAACCTATAGGTCGAGGTACAGATTTTTTGCATTTTACTAGTTGATATGTTGTTATTATGTTGTTGTTTTTATTATCTTGTTGTTGTTATACTGTCTATCTACTAATTTATTCCTTGTAGAAAGAAAATTCTAAACTAAATTGTAGTCATTAAAGTAGGATATTATAAGATATTTATATTTATTTTGAGCCCTGATATAGGCAGGCCTTACATATGGTATCAGAGTTATAGTTTATACACTGGAGCCTTAAAATCCTACCTAGAACTGAAATGTAAATTTTTCAAAAAAAAAAACATAAATCATACAATTTAATGAACCAGAAAGCAAGGAGTTTCTTAAGTTGGGATAAAAACCTAGAAATTTATTTTCCTAAAGAGGTAGTTCCTCTTTTCTTTTACAATAAAAGGGATTTACAGTGACTAAGGACCTGCAAATTGGAATGGAATTGAGTTATGTACTAGAGGGTAGAATATTCTGCACTTTAGATATAATTTAAACCAATATAATACCTTGAAACCCTAACATGAAACTAATATATAAACCCTAAGAAAACCCAAAAGATGAAAGAATGGGTAGCAGGAAAGAAATCATGCACATTGTCGAACCTCGTCCTATCTTCCAACCACCCAACCACCTATTACTTGTAAGAATCCTTACATGCAAAAGACATAGATGAAAGAGATAAAATTAAAGGTTAAATATGCTCAAAATTTCTTAATACAAGAAAATGAGAATGAGACTCAGAGTATAAAAAAAACACAAAATAAATAACTAAACAAATGTGTTAAAAACATATTTAAATTTTCAACCTCATATGTTAAGGAAAACTACACAGTGATATCCAATAATTATATATATAATGTTAGTTAATAATATTATATACATAAATAATTGTAAACACACACACGCACATATGAAAATATTATAAAATAAAATCTAACTTGATTCATAAACTGCATTGAGTTCCATAGCTTCCCTAACAATAACAAAAAAAAAAAAAAATAGTGAAAGCCCTAACTTTATTCATAAGAAAAAAAAAGATAGGATCAATATTGTTAGCCCCTGACCAAGTTTTGAGGATTCTTGGTCATGTTTGACCTAATTTTGGGACTTTGACAGGCTGTCGAAGGTGGAGCGCAAGACAAAGCGGAGATCATGGGATCTCATCCCCTTTTAGGGCCCTTTTTGGGATTCGAGATTATGTAATGGGTATGGGATGTCAGCCCATGGGTTTACCCATGATTAGGCCTATTTTGTAAAGTATAAATAGATGTCTAGGCGATGTAAGGAAGCACATCTATGAGACCGAGAGGTCAGTTGTAGATGGTGCTTAGTGCTAGAGTTGGATGTACGTGATCAAGATTCGTAAATGCTTTGCGCATACTGTGTGAGACTTGCAGAGCTAAGTGCAAGTGGTTGTAACAGACTATGGAAGGCTTTGTGTTGTAACACAAGGAAGGAGGATCTATTGAGGTGCGTAGATCTCCTATCCTCTGCAGAGTGGGACTTGGATGTTATGTGCCTGTAAGAAGGTTGACCAAAGATAATAAAGAAGAGAAGAGTTGGTGAATGTAGCCCCAGGGTGGGGGTGAATCACGTACATGTTGTGTTGCTCTGCTTTGTGCGATGTATTCATGTGTTTACTTGCTTAGTGCTTTAACATAGATGAATGATAGATAGATATGTTATTTCTATGTGATTATTAGTATGGATTAACACTAGATCTGCCCTATGTGGAGGTTCTTAAGATCTAAATGAATACTGCGTTGTGTTGTAATTAGGGTTTAACTGCGTTGTGACTAAGAATTGAATATTGATGAATGTTAACTACTGAGTGCTCTGTTAAGTGTTAGAATCATAGATCTGTGTCCCAGCTAAGGTTGCAGACATTGGAGTCCTGCAACCACCCCTACCTCTACCTTAGGTGAGACTTCATCTTCTTCACAGGTGTTGTCGAAAGGGTCAGTAGTTAGGGTTTTGTTGGTGCATTGTTGTAGTGTTGAACCCTGGTTATACCCCTATGCCAACAAATGGTTCCATTGCCGGGACCTGAAACTGTGATTGTTGGGAACTGAGGAAGAAGAAGCTTTGTGCAAATATCTAACCTAAAACTGTGATTGTTGGGAACTGAGGAAGAAGAAGCTTTGTGCAAAGATATGACTTGAAATAGTGATTGTTGGGAACTGAGGAAGAAGAAGCTTTGTGAAAAGATCTGACCTGAAACTATGAAAGCTCTATGCGTATTTCTGTCGCTCTAGCGCACAGTATTCTACTCAATCTGCAAATCTCTGTGCTAAGAAAAGATGTCTGATCTGAAGAAAAGAGGTAAGATCTGAATCCTCTATGCTCTGATAAAGGTAAGAATAGTGAAAAGTTTTAGATTTGAAAGCTTTGTGATCTGTAGAAATAAGATAAGTGGAAATTTTTGTTTCTAGAATATGAATCTAGGTATGTTTGATAGATTCTATCCTAGCTTGAAAACTAGGGCACTGGTAGAAGAAAGAAGATTTGATATGAGTAGATCTGATAGGAATAATGAACGATATGTTATACCTATGCATAGAAAGAATGTTTGGACTAACAAATGAATCCAAAACCCTAGAAAGAATTTTTTGCAAGTTAGCTACCATGATCCTAGCACGTAGTACAGGAAGGGTTGGGGATCATTTGAAAGAAAGAGAGGATTAACCCTTTGTTACAGTTGTAGAAGACTGTGACATCTGGCTAAGGAATGCCCTAGTAGAAGACCTAGTTTCCTTTGTTGTAAAGCTATGGACCATGAAGTATTGGATTTCCATAGAATGATTGCTAAGGTTGAAAGAATGAATGTGAACCAAGAAAACCCTAAGGAAGATCAAGAAACTGAGGTTATGACATTAGAGAAAGTATTGCTACAGATGAACGAAACCCTGAATAACCACCGACATATCAGCTTATCAGAGATCTTCAAATAAAAAGAATGCATTGAAGCAAGAATAGGAGACTTCAACATTGACTGTGTTCTGGATGAAGAAACATAGATGAATATCATGACAGAAAGAATTTGGGAACTTTTAGGGGAGCCTGCTATGATTCCTTCATTGGGAGGAATAGGATTACTCAGAGGAAAGTTGATAACCTTATGTGGAAGACTTACCCAGATATCTATGAGTGCTCACAGAACTTCGACAGAGGAATAATTTGAAGTTGTTACATTTATTGAGAGTATCACTCCATTTGCTATGTTACTAGGAAAACCTTGGATTGAAAGAGATCAGGCCAGAAGGAAAGCAAAAGAAGTCTTAGAACAAAAGAAGCAAGAGTTGAAAGATTTCATGACTAGGAGTATTGCACACTTTATTGAAGAACAAGAGAACCGAGCAAAGCTATTTAAAACCAAAGACTTGGATGTCAAATTAGGAAGACCACTAGAAGACTCACAGAATACTGAAGTACCTATTCTAGATACAGATGGAGTATTACCCCTGATTTCTAGGAAATAATCTCACCGGCAGGAAGTTAATATGCCAAAAGAAGATAAGAATCAGAATGGAAAAAGGAATACCGAGATGAAGCTCATTGGAAAGAAGGCTAGAAAACTAAGTAAGAAGAGAACTAAGATCGAAAAGTTACAGAAGGTTCCAGAGGGAACTTTGCAGAAGGAAAATTTGCAAAATTGGAACTTCGTCGGGATATGAGAACAATGTCACATGGAACTTCACCATGGCGAAGAAATATAGCCATTGGAAGAAGTATACCCATTAGATCCACATCCTGAATGGATATAATGGCATTTATGGTTAGAAATTTTTCCACCAGACCGTTGGGACCTCGCCATAATGGACAGAACTAAGTTAATGAAGGCTTCTCACCTGTTGAAAGAGATCTATTGACAAGTTATCTATTTATCCTATCGTGCCACGCAATGAGAATACTTTTTCCAACCGTGACTATCTGAGCTCACAACATAGTTGATTTTTCACATTGATCATTATGATATTGCCATCCATCCCGTTGCATTGAGCAGTTACTCTTCGAATTCGAGACATTCAACCACGAGCATATGTTCGAAGAACTTAGCGTAGTCGAAGAGTCTTTGAAAGAAGTACTCATTGACCTCATGACTAAGAGATTCATGTCTGAAAGAGTGATGTATATAGGTGTACAAGCGTCCTCGACGAAGGGAGTGCAAGCCTCTTCATCGACTGCTCGTAGAACCGGACCATCCCGACCATCGACAAAAAAGAGAACCAAAAATTAGATGACCTAGAAAATGCGAAGCTAATCCCGACCATATTTCCCGACTACATCCCACCTCTGGTCGACGTAGTGAGTCGAGATAGTGTGCTAAGAGATTTCAAGTACACCATGGTTATTGCGTACCTCCCAAAGGGGATACACGTAGTTAGAGCACAATAGGACAAGATCGCAACGTTGAAGTTCAGTGACTTCAACCTTGGAGATCGCAAGAACTACATTATGCTTGCCTCGTATAAATACCTAACCAGGATGAAGGGGAGGAACTCAAATATAATCCCTCATCCATGGATGATGAACCTCGTGTAGTCCACCTTGTTAAATGTAATGAAAATCCCACACTTAGGAAGGCACCAGGAAGTTAATGCCTATGTCAAGATATTGCTTTCATGTTACCATGGCAGCTACTTATGGCTAGATCATCGTATCATAGTCGACTCGACGTTGCACCATAGGATCACAAGATTAAGTATGCAAGGACCCGACCCCTAGGATTTCTATCCAGGAAAAGCCACAGATCGCACAATGGCACAAAAGATCAAGGATACATACGATGATGTGGAAAAGGGGACGCGAGGCTACAAGGTATCCTCCATCCAGAATGGCGCAATGTGCCTAGCTTGTCAGTTAATTGCAGGAAAGTTAGTAAGGAAGAACATACCTACGCAGGTCACAAGATTTGTTTTTGATCTCGCAGGGAAGTGCGTTGAAGGTCTACAGATGAACTGGGTGAAGTACCTAGTGAATCAGCTGGAACTAGACTATCACAAAGCACAGGATCAGGGCTACGAGTTCCACTTCAGCTAGCTCCTGATCCTCATCGCCTTTGTTTCTTGGGAGATGCCAGAAGGTGCAACCTTCTCGGATATTGAACCATTCCAACCGCTTACTGTGAAGTTCGCCACACTCTGGTATTCGAGTGATATGAACAAATAGTGGAAGTCGAACACTATTTTTCATACGTATTACCTTTAGTTGAACCTCACATGACTTTGAACACCCTACAGATTTTTTGACCCCTAATGAAGTTCTGCACAGATCGACACTTCATCTACCTTATAGCACGAGCTGATGAACATAAGGAGCAGCTTCAGTCATACTACAAACTCACATAGGAGGACCTTGAGGAGATCACTAAGGACTCATCGACAAACCTCCTTATTCCAGCAGACCCTGCAAAGATGTCTGACCTCGACAACCCAGAGACCATGCATGATACACACAAACCCAATAGAATGAAGAAGACCAAAGAGGTCCAAGACTTAAGCAGCACTTTAGGGAATACTACTTCAATATCACTTGACCGAGGGGGTGATGAAGAAGAGATAAATGGCACAGGAGCTGAACATAAGCAAGGTGAAGTAACACCGCCTAGATATGAGATAAATCCCCTAAAGAAGAGGAAGGTTTATCCCTCGAAACCTTCTTCCCAGAAGAATTCAAGAGCCACCGTGACCAAGATGAAGACTGTGCTCACTACCAATGATTTTGATTTCATCATAGTAGCCCTAAATGATACTTTGCTAGAAATCATGGAGAAACAAGCAGCCAAGCAGGAAGAAATGTATGACAGAATTAAGGTCAAATTTTGAGGGGTATAACAGGTCCTTCAGTCCAACCTTGCAGTGTCCACTGTGCTCTTGCCGTCGGGAGAACCTGAGTTGGGAGATGAGCCAGCCCAACTGTGCCGATTAGATGATGCAGTCGAAGCTCACCTTTGTCGCGCACAAGAAGAAACAGAACAAGCCACCCAGGCCTTGAAGCAAGTACAAGGAAAAATCATAGAACATTGCAGAGTTGCAGAAGAGGAGAAGGTTGTTCTCTAGGCCAAGTTTGAAGAAGAGAAAGCACAGATGCAACAAGAAAAAGAACAATTTCTTGCAGAGCAACTCGAAGTGAAAAAAGTAGTAAACAGAGCACTCCACTTTGTGACATGATTAGAGCCACTAGCTGAAGATCAAGTCACGCATCAAGTAGAGCAGCTTTCAAAAGTTGTCCAGCAGCTACAACAATGAATAATAGATTTATATCTCCACATCGTACCTGACACCCCGCAGGATGTAAGGGATCAAAGAGAATCAACTGATCGAAGGGTAGTTGAAAGAATAAAAGTCCTTGCCCTGGAATGCAAGCAACTGAGTGATCAAAGTGCCTAGACGTATGAGAGACTCACTTAGAACCCAGAATTGAAGGCACTGGAGTCACAGCTCCAGGAAGCGAAGTATCAAGCAGAGACAATACAGGCGCAGTTGAATTCCATGTCAGCTGTGGAAAGAATGAAGCGATCCCAAGAGCAGCGCACAACCCAACAACAGGTCCATACTATTCAGAGAAGAGTTATGGAAGTAACTCAAAGGCTCCAACCTGTATAGGATGAGGCTTACCAACTGTTCACAGAGATCGAAGGAAAAGGAGAGGAACTAGAGCAAGTCGTCACTACAGCAGAACAACGCCTAGAGGGACCTGTCAATGAAGTAGTCATACAAGAGGTCATGGCACAACAATAAGTCGAAGCCACTCAAGCCAAGATCAAAGATTTTGAAGAAGAGCTAATCAGATCAGAGTGACTCGGGATGAGTCACAGGTGAGTGTTGGGGGCCTGTTGGCCCCTGACCAAGTTTTGAGGATTCTTGGTCATGTTTGACCTAATTTTGGGACTTCGACAGGCTGTCGAAGGTGGAGCGTAAGATGAAGTGGAGATCGTGGGATCTCGGCCCCTTTTTCGGATTCAGGATTATGTAATGGGTATGGGATGTTGGCCCATGGGTTTTCCCATGCTTAGGCCTATTTTGTAAAGTATAAATAGATGTCTAGATGATGTAAGGAAGCACGTCTATGAGACCGAGAGGTCAGTTGTAGATGGTACTTAGTGCTAGAGTTGGATCTATGTGATCAAGAGTTGTAAGTGTTTTGTGCATACTGTGTGAGACTTGTAGAGCTAAGTGCAAGTGGTTGTAAGAGACTGTGGAAGGCTTTGTGTTGTAACGCAAGGAAGGAGGATCTAGTGAGGTGCACAGATATCATGTCCTCTGCGGAGTGGGACTTGGATGCTATGTTCCTGTAAGAAGGTTGACCAAAGATAATAAAGAAGAGAAGAGTTGGTGGACGTAGCCCCAGGGTGGGGGTGAACCACGTACATGTTGTGTTGCTCTTCTTTGTGCGATGTATTGATGTGTTTACTTTCTTAGTGATTTAACATAGATGAATGATAGATAGATATGTTAATGTTATGTGTTTAATAGTATGGATGAACACTAGATCTGGCCTATGTGGAGGTGATTAAGATCTGAATGAATATTGCGCTACACTGTAACTAGGGTTTAACTGCCCTGTGACTAAGAACTGAATATTGATGAATGTTAACTGCTAAGTGCTCTTTTAAGTGTTAGAATCACATATCTATGTCCAAGCTAAGGTTGCAGACACTGGAGTACTGCAACCACCCCTACCTCTACCTCGAGTGAGACTTCATCTGCTTCGCAAGTGTTGCCGAAGGGGCTGGTAGTTAGGGTTTTGTTGGTGCACTGTTGTAGCGTTGAACCCTGGGTCTGCCCCTGTGCCAACAAATATAACACTTTGAGAGGTGCATGAAGAGCCTCCAACAAGGTTTCAAAATCGTAACCTACACTACCACTGTGCTATGGAGGAAAAACACACTAACACATTCATGCTATAAAACCAACATGCTTTATTAATTATTAAGAATGAAGAAGGGCCTCCAGTGAGGTTCGAACTCACGAACTTTCGCTTACGAACCTGGGTCTACAATGTGGCAAAGTTTAAACCATTGGAGTGTAGTCAAGGCTGATCCTTTGGGTCAAGAAGCTGACAAACCAAGACGCGAGCCATGGTTGTGCATGCTCAAGGACATCGCAGTAGACCCACCTCCAAAAAGGAAGAAAAATAAATAATAACAAATCTCATGGTTGACCATGGACAGGTCATGCCTAACCAGGCCGCACATGCCAAAGAAGGCCTCAGTCACTATTAAAGATCAAGAAAATGCTTAACTTTGCATGCCAGAGAAGGCCTCGATCGCACTTAAAACTCTAGAAAATGCTCAACCGAGAAAATGAAATAAAATAAAAAAGTCGCACCTCTCCTAAGATGCAAAAATTTAAACAATAATACCCTAAGTAATGGTTGTGATGACTTGTTGTGTAGCTCGCCATGGCGGCCATTCACTTCTCCATGAATTTGGTCATACAATTTTAGAGACATATTGTTTAATTCAAGCTCCAACAATGGCACCCAAGGGAGAGAATAATATGTTGAGGAGAAGTAGTTACAATGAAAACCCATGAGAATCTTATCTTGTGTAGGAACATTGTAAGGAAAACTGCTTGATAAGAAGAAAGAGA
This sequence comes from Picea engelmannii, assembly GCA_009831015.1. Classification (NCBI taxonomy): domain Eukaryota; kingdom Viridiplantae; phylum Streptophyta; class Pinopsida; order Pinales; family Pinaceae; genus Picea; species Picea engelmannii. The sequence goes on from ML778795.1 coordinate 143,463, forward strand.
AGGCAGGCAGAGGTCGATCATGGCCGCACCCTTGGATGAAGAGCATGGCCAAAAATAAATGTCAATCAATGAGGGAGTTAGCCGAGGAAGAACTTTTGAAAGAAACCCTAGAGCAAGTGGTAAAAAAGTAAAAAAGTGAAAAAAAAAACTTCTAACGAAACCCTAAAGCAAGCGGTAAAAAAAAAATATTGGAAGAAAAGGAGTCGTGAAACATTAGAATCTGCATTTTGTTTTTTGTTATTATTATTATTGTGCATGGAGTAGTGGATGCATGAACATGGGCCTCATATAAGGCCCCACGTTGCCTACCCTATTGTTTATTATCAGTACGATTATGATCTTTCATTTAATTTATTATTTATAAATATATACTATTATTTTTATTATTTAATTATTGTATGTTTTATTTATTTATTTTTATACATGGAAAAATAAAATGGATTATATACAATAACAGTGCTATCAACAATCTCATAATTTCAAGTAGAATGCAACATAAAAAAAAAGATCAAGCCAATATCCTTCTAATATTGGAAAACAAATCTGGAGTTGTCATCACGACATAGCCAATCTCAATTTATGTCACTTTACACTCTACCTCATCTGTCATTTATTTTAACATTTTTTTGGTAATGGAAAGGGTTCTTTATGTTTAACGATATTTAATCCTAATGTTGTCAAGACTGTACTATTGAACGTCTTCTTGAATTGAATTCTAGTCGGAAATTATAAATCTGCCAGTTGTTTTGCACTATCGTCCTTTCCTATGAAGTAATATTTGAAACTTAATGTTGGCCAAAAAAAACAAAAAACAAATGAAACTTTATTATTCCACTCGAGTACACTAACCTAATTTTATTAGTCCCTACCATAGGCATAGAGGGACTATATCGATCGATAATTCGTTGACTACATATTAGTTTGTCCTTTGACCAGAAATATTTGCATAATACCTATTGTTGGAGCTAGGGAACTAAAAACATAGATTTTTATATAATATAAAGTACCATATATGTACTGATATGATTGGATAAGAGATTAGAGGTCTTATTATTGGATTCTCTATTCCCAATGTTTTATATGGGAACATATCCAAACTTTTTATCGTATACAATCTTTTTGAATCATATATTTTTCCTATGTATTGCTTGAAGCTGGATTAGTGCTAGCATTAGTTCGAATGTTTGTATTAGCATTTTTTGCTACCTGAATATATCCCTAAGTTTTTATTTGTACTAATCATATTGAAATGTTTATATATCCAAGCTTTATAGTGATCGATAATTCCAAAGTTTATAACGTCCTTGCTGCGTGTATTTGTATTGAAATGTATTGACACTTTTTTTGAGGTGCTTGAATATGCCTGACAGCTTAAATGTTTACATGACGCGAGGTCCACCAACAGGCCTGACAGATTAAATGTTTGCATACCGCGAGGTCCTTAGACAACCTAATAGACTTAAATGTTTATCTAAATATGCTTCTTGGAGTACATTTTTCCTCCAAATTTTCCATACAATGCTGCAGTGAATTTTTACAATATTGTTTTCCACTGCCAGTTGAATAGGCATTGTATATTTCATCCTTCATCTAGCCTTGCAATGCAATTTCGTCATCGTTGAAGCTACATACATTGTTTATTGGTTCAGTGAGTGCTTCTTCTTCACTGGTTCGTCGGTTGTTGCTTGTTGTTGTTTGGTTCACAATTCGACCTGTGCTTATGCCTTTCATCATTTCGGAGTAAGTTTCCATGCCATAGTTTCATTTTCTATTCCTTGTTTGATGTTCAGTGTTTGCAGTTTGCAAGTAAGAATGTTTTCTTATTTCTAGCGGCATGCTCATCGTATCTTTCTGGTTCCTTCTATGCCTCGGCTGCAGTTTCGTAATCGTTGGAGATACATATAATGTTTACTAGTTCAGTGGTTGTTGCTTGTTTGTTGGTTCGTTGGTTCATGGGTTGCTGGTTGTGTTTGTTTGGCTCGGGTTTACGCTTTGGGGCCCTGGGGCTGCAGTTTGGCATGTTCATGCTTTCTCGCTGGTTTGGTGCTTGTTGTTTTCTTTTTTTTGATTCAGCCTTGCAGGGTTGGGGTCCAACCCCGATGGTTGGAGCTATTTATTTATTTATTTTTGGATTATTATTGTTTTTGGGGCGCTTTATAGTGTTCAACCACTGCACCCACGAGTCGACATGCAGTTGTGTTATTTTCCCTGTCTACCGAGGTTGATATCTATTCTGTTGTAATATTTTCCTGGTGCTTCAGTGCTGGCATGAAAGAAAATAGTTGCATGCAAAATTGTTCGAGAAATACATGTGAAATTTCAATATCCGTTGTTTTTTGGTTAAAATAAAGCATATGCAGGTTGCATTTATAAAGCATGTATGTTCATATGTGCCCATATGAAATTACATGTTCTTTTTCCTCTACACAGACTGGTGTTCCCACGATACAACTTGTCTTGTACTTGAGATATGATATGTACAACAAAGATTCTGCAAAATTATATTTGGATGTCTGGAAGCATATCTGACTAGTTTTCCACGGAAAACCAAAATCTTGTATCGTGGGTACAACAATTTGTGTAGAGGCTAAATAACATGTATTTATATTGGTGGAATCATATCTGGATACTTTGTCATGGAAAACCATAAATCATTTAGCTACGACCATGCAATTTCCTAATATTTTGTGGCTTGTAATATATTTTGGGCAGGGAAAAAAAATTACACATTTACAACTATGGACGGAGAAGCACAAAGGTTCATGTTTTTAACTATCTTTTGGATTGTTCGTTGATTCTCTTTTATTGTATGTACATATAACTTGTTCTCCGGTGCATACCAACTTCCATTTACATTCATTTTGTTTTGTGCGTTCCCACATTCAAACAAACATAATAGTTGGAGAAAACGACGGAGTCTTGACTGCATCGATTGAAGAGGATATAGAAAGGTGTATGCTTGTACAGTTATTTCATATTGTGTTGTTTTGTTTTTCATTTATTGTTTGTATATGTGTTCAACTATTTTATTGTATGTAGATGTTGCGTGCCTTCCTACATGATAACTTATCTTCATTACATGCCTTCCTGCATACTAACCTACTTCATGTACGTTGTGTTTTCGCTGCATTGCTACATTTAAACAAACAAAATGGTTGGAGATGACAATGGATTCTTTCACAGGTGGATAGCCATGTTTCTCTTTTTTTTAAATGTATGTCTTCATTATAACTTATCTTCATTACATGCCTTCCTACACACTAACCTACTTCATGTCCGTTATGTTTTTGCTGCATTGCTACATTTAAACAAACATAATGGTTGGTGGGTAAATAGACCTGTATCTCTTTCTTTTACATGTTTGTCTTCATACTAACTTGCCTTCATGTCTATTGCATATTCAGTGTTTCTACCTTTGAAAAAGCAGGTTGGTCGAAAAGGAAGATGAATTGTTCTGTGCAACAACAGAGGGTTCTATGGTACAATCTTCTAAAAGGTATACCAACTGTGATGGTAAATTAACTATACAAAGTGGGTGCGGGCATATAATATTAGACTAAAAATGATGACTTGGAAGCAATCGACCTTTGTTCCCTCCCTATTTCTACTTTTTCCATTTTCTATTATCTCTTTTGTTTTCTAATTGATCTGCTTAGTGGTGTTTTCGAAAATGTCTTGGTGTGTCAGTTGGCGGACTAACAATTTCACATATATGGTCGCACTTCTACCTTATTCCATAGTTACCCACTTTGTTGATTGCAGGTGTCGGGTTGGCAGGTTCAATATTTCTCCCGTGGCTTCCGAGGGTCCGCGATATACAGATTGCTTGTGGTGCCCCGCCCTCACACCCTGTTTACTATTACACATTTTTCCAGTTAAAAAAAATCAGATGCATACAATTTTACGGTTATTTAGTCCTTTTGATGGAAAGTATACAATGGATATGCTTGTTTAGTCTTGATGTTCATCTACACATGATTGCATCAGAAAAATTTGGACTAGTGACATGGGCATGAGCAGTCAGTCATCCTAGACATTAACAGACCGACAAGGCCAAAGGTAAATATGCATACATTTTTCTCTTACTATTTTTACCAAACAAATATCCTCGGTTATATATTCATCTATGGCATGGTGAATATGTTGATGTCATATGAAATACATGGTTTGCAGTTCACAAGAAGTGTCAACAAGTACAAGTGAGACGTCGAACGTACCACATGTTTCGTAGAGTAAGAGGTGTGGTTGCAAAACTCTGGTTCCATAGTTCATTGAAGCTATGAATGTAATTGTAGATTTATTCCAGTGAAAGAAGAATACAAAAAAAAAAAATGCACAATACCATTCACTTTAGTTTTCCTGTTCAAAAATTGTCACCAGGTCTAGAGTTCTAACACCCAAAGTACTATTAATATAGGGCTTGAATAACCGCCGAACTGGACAAGTGTTTGTTGGGGACGTAATGGTCATCTATAGCACCTACTTGGACAAGGAAAACAAAAGTAGATCCATTATGCGTGCTGACATGACAAACAAGGAGGCCATGATGATAGTGACACTGACTGTTCCTACACAACTTGTCCAGAAACATGCAGAAAAGATATTGTCGGGTAATGGGATATCCATTACAAATTTTAATATATTTCCCAAAACAGTATATGAATTTGGTGATTGTGTTCGAATTATTTCTCTCAACGAAACAAGTATTTTGGAAAAAATTCTCGTTGTTTGTTCAGAATATCGTTTCGTCTCAGACGCGAATATCAGCTAGCTTGCATAGAGCACTGATATTTACACAATCAAAACGATTAGCGCAACTGTCACACTGGCGATAAAACTTGGCTCGCAGCACATTCTCCATATAAAGGATGGAGAGTTGGACAACGACAAGGAAATGGTACCGCTTTTCATATCCAGTTTTGTCTTTTAGTTTCGCATGTGCATGTATCTCGGGTAAGTTACACAAATATTACATTGTTCCATGTTGCAGCTGCAATTGTTCGATACCTATTCAAAACAAAAATCGTCAATAGAGAAATAATTGCATAAAGGGTAGATTCCACTTATGCTCTTCAAAAATATAACAAAGAAAAGGGATGTTAGAGAAAGTATCTTTCAGACAACCTAGGAAACATTTGTAATAGAGTTGCAAACATATATAGTACAGGACCTGAAGAAACTAGCTAGCTCTACAACTGTTGTGCATATACATCCACAAAATCATCCTCACTTTGCTTATACAAATAGCCTTCAACAAATTTCTGCAGCCTATTTTATTTTATTTTTATTTTTTTAAGGGGGGGGTTGCAGTTGTGTATTATATTGTTCAATGTATTAATTCCTATGCTCACGTTCCCAGGTTGAAGGTGTTTTAGTTGCAACCAATGCATACTCGACCCCCTTTGAACCTGTATGTGCGAAATGCAACTCTCCTGCTTATGCCTTCGCTTTGATAAGTGATGATACGATTGCTTGTCTACGATGTGGTGAAAAATTTCCATATATATATGGACATTGCCTCAATGCTGCCATCTGAATTGTGGGCAACACAACCGTGCATTGTACGGTTAGGCATCCTCTGTTACAAAATGTGCTTCCTAAGTTGGCACAATTGTCGCATGAAATGTATCTACAGAAAAAGGCAAACAGTGTCTACATGTTGCGGGACCTTCAGATACACAACAAATTCACCTTAAATGAGGACAATGCAATTTTTCATATCGGTTGAAGAAGGGAAAAAAATATATATCAAAATTTGGCAGGAAAAGAAAATACCTCATGTGTCTCTGTAATATTTTTTCAACATCCATATGAATGTTCGTCGGACTCGACTACTTGGCATTGCATGCGCATAAGATTGTTTGGTCCAAAAATGGGAAGCATGGAAACAAACGCCATATATCCCATGGCCTCGGTTATTTTCTACTAGGAACATGTACCAGATGTAACAGAAAATGAATGTGGTGACGTCTTTTCTTTGTATATCAAATTGTTTGATGCAAAGGTCGATGTGGCCTGCTCTATGGAAGATTCTGGGAACTTGCTTGCGGCCTGTTTGGAGTTTAGTTGGTTCTTGGTTGTATGCTTCGTCTGTCAATTTCTATATCGTGGAACTCCGACTGTTGTTTGGAGGATACGGAACAATAGAATTGAATTTTTAAGCCAGCTAGCCCGCAAATCCGCCTGATAATTTCTATGGCGCTGTGACACAAATGTAGTATGTGGCTTGTTTTAGCATTTTTCCTTAATCGATGAACTTGGTAAAATTAATCTCCTAGACTAATTTCAAACCAAAGAATATATACTATGTGAAGTGAAATTGTGCTATCATATCAACAAGAGGCTCTTAAAATTCAAATTGGTCATTGTTGTGCTTGCGGTGATAGAATTTTAAAAAACTTTATTTTGTTTCCTTAATTTTTTTTAAAATCAACGATTTAACATCGTTTGATAATTTTATGTAATTAAATTGTACAATATCAATATTTAATTTTAATAATTTAGTGTTTGAAAATAATGTTAGATAGGATGACCATCCGTAAACAATCACAATCTTGAGCCCGCCAATCCTAGAGTCCTTTTATCAATTTGTATGTCGCAGAACTTCGAGTGATGTTTGGAGGACATGGGACAATAGAAGTGCAATGTTTAGCCAGAGAGCCCACAAGTCCACCTATCAATTTGTATATCACGAAACTCTGGGTGCTATTTGTAGGACACATAACATTAGAGGCTCAATTTTGAGCCTGCCAGCTTGAGAACCCACGATCCAAAAAGTGGCTAAGTATGGAATGAGGGATCCGTACATGCTCTATAAAATCTCATGTCCATAATTTATACAAGTACGTGTTTCGTATTTATTGCTCGTTTCTCGAAAAATTTCTAGGTCTGGAAGTTGGTGGATGCACTTGTTCATATTTCCACTTACTTTTATATCACTAGCCCGATCAACCGCTTCTCTGTTTCAAATTGTACAAACTTTCTTGTCAAATTAAATTGTGCAATATCAATATTTAATATTAATAATTTAGTATTGAAAATAATGTTTTTAGATCATGTTAGATAGTTGATAGGGATTAGCATTCATAAACAATGGAAATCTCGATCCCGCCAGCCCTGGACTCCATCTGTCAATTTGTATATCGCGGAACTCTGAGTGTTGCTTGGAGGACACAAAACAATAGAAGTGCAATGTTGAGCCAGCCAAGCTACAGGTCCTCTTGTCAATTTGTATATCGCGGAATTCTAGGTGCTATTTGTAGGGAACAGAACAATAGAAGCCCAATTTTGAGCCTGCCAGCCCGAGAACCTACAATCCAAAAAGTGGCCAAGTATGGAATGCGCGATCCGTACATACTCTATAAAAATCTCATGTCCATACTTTATAAGAGTACATACTTACTATGTATTACTTGTTTTTCGGAAAACTTCTAGGTGTGAAAGTTGGCGGATTCACGACTTCATATTTCACTTACTTTTATATCACCAGCCCGACCGACCGCTTCCTTGTTTGATATTGTAATAAACAAATATAAATTGGCCCAAGTCCAATTGTGCTATCACATCAACATGAGGCCCTTAAAAATCAAATAGCCCACAAATCCTCTTGTCAATTTGTATATCGCAGAACTCTGGGTGTTATTTGTAGGGCACAGAACAACATAGGTCCAATTTTAAGCCCGCCAGCTCGAGAACCCACGATCGAAATAGTGGCTAAGTATGGAATGAGGGATCTGTACATGCTCTATAAAATCTCATGTACATAGTTTATAAAAGTACATATTTGGTATGTATTACTCGTTTCCTTCCGAATGATGTTTGGAATACATGGAACAATAAAAGTGCAATGTTGAGCGAGCCAGTTCGCAAGTTCGCCTGTCAATTTGTATATCGCGAAACTCTAGGATCTATTTGTAGGATACATAGCAATAGAGGCCCAATTTTGAGCCCGCCAGACCAAGAACCCATGATCCAAAAAGTGGCCAAGTATGGAATGCAGGATCCGTACATGCTCTATAAAAACCTCATGTCCATACCTTATAAGAGTACATACTTAGTATGTATTACTCGTTTTTCGGAAAAATTCTAGCTGCGGAAGTTGGTGGATTCACGACTTCAGATTTCAATTACTTTTATATCACTAGCCCGATCGACTGCTTCTCCATTTGATATTGTAATAAACGAATATAAATTGGCCCAAGTCCAATTGTGCTATTACAACAACACGAGGCCCTTAAAATTCAAATAGTTCGTAATTCCACTTGTCAATTTGTATATCGCGGAACTCTGGGTGCTATTTGTAGGGAACGGAACAACATAGGCCCAATTTTCAGCCTGCCAGCCCGAGAACCAACGATCCAAAAAGTGGCTAAGTATGGAATGAGGGATCCGTACATGCTCTATAAAATCTCATGCCCATACTTTATAAAAATACATATTTAGTATGTATAACTCGTTTGTTGGAAAAATTTCTAGGTGCAAAACTTGAGCGATACACATGTTAAGATTTCCAAGCATTTTTTATATCACCAACCCGACTGACCTCTTCCCCATTTCATATTATACAAAAATTTTGGAACTCAAATTTCCAAATACGCGGGTTTTTCTTTGAAATAAGATATTTAACATCTTAAAATAATTTTATGTAATTAAATTGTACAATATCAATATTTAATATTAATACTTTAGTATTGAAAATAATGTTTTTAGGTAGTGTTAGATAGTTGATAGGGATCACCATCTGTAAACAATCGCAAGCTCGAGCTCGTCAGCCTTGGAGTCCATCTTTCAATTTGTATATGGCGGAACTCCAAGTGCTATTTGAAGGGCACAAAACAATAGAAATGCAATGTTGAGCATGCCAGCCCGCAAGTCCGTCTGTCAATTTGTATATCGTGGAACTCTTGGGTGCTATTTGTAGCACACAGAACAATAGAGGCCAAATTTTGAGCCTGCCAACTCGAGAACCCGCGATCCAAAGATTGGCCTAAGTATGGAATGTGGTATCAGTACATGCTCTATAAAATATCATGTTCGTACTTTCTAAAAATACATATTATGTATTACTCGTTTTTCCGGAAAATTTCTTGGTAAGGAAGTTGGCGGATTCACGTATTCAGATTTCACTTACTTTTATATCACTAGCCTGACCGACCACTTCCCTATTTCATATTGTACAAACCTTCTTGTTTAATTAAATTGTACAATATCAATATTTAATATTAATAATTTAGTATTGCAAATAATGTTTTTAGATAATGTTAAATAGTTAATAGGGATTACCATCTGTAAACAAATGCACCCTTGAGGCCACCAGCCCTGGAGTCCATCTGTCAATTTGTATATCGTGGAACTTCGAGTGATGTTTGTATGACATGAAACAAAAGGAGTGCAATGTTGACCGAGCTAGCCTGTAGTTTCGCTTGCCAATTTGTATATCACAGAATTTTGAATGCTATTTGTAGGCCACAAAACAATAAAGGCCCAATTTTGAGCCTACCAGCTCGAGAACCTGCAATCGAAAAGGTGGCTAAGTATGGAATGTGGAATCTGTACATGCTCTATAACATTTCATGTTCATACTTTATAGTACATATTTAGTGTGTATTACTCGTTTTTTGGAAAATTTCTAGTTTCTCTTTTCTTTTTGCTTTCCCTTTCTTTACTTACTCGTTTTTCGGAAAATGCCTAGGTGTGGAATTTGGAAGATTTGCGTCTTCAGATTTCCATTGTTACTTTTATATCACCATCCCGAATGACCGCTTCCCCATTTCATATTGAACAAACTTTTTGAATCGTGGGTTCCTGCATAGGCGGGTTTAACATTGCGTTTCCATTGTTTCGCCGCCTGCAACTAGCACCCAGACTTCCGCGATTTACAAATTAGAAAAAAAATCCCCCTTCATATCATATGCTTTCACTTTCTATTTACTTGGTCCTTTTTCCCAATGTCTCATGCTTTTATATACAGAACTGGAAGTTCAACAATATACAAATTTCCCTCTCGCCATTGCACTTCGGTTGTTCCCCTACTCAAAAATAGAAACCAAAATTATGTGACATACAAATTAACGACCGATATCTCTCACTGAGATGTAATATGACCATTGGCCCTTCACGTCTCCTGAGTATATCTTCTTCCCTTTTTCTTTTGTAACCCGCCTGTCCGCTTTCTATACTTGAGCATTTCTTGGAATCGGTTTCGCGGGTTGGCGGGTGCACGAAATGTACAATGCTTCGTCGTAATTCGCCATCACCGCTACCTTCATACTTGTTTCCATATATGCAATAATTAAGCTTTAATTCTAGTAGTTCATCCTGCAGGAATCGTTAATATTGTCATTAATGTTCGAAAGGCCGGAGAATATTTGTCATTACTACAAATTAAACCAAGATTTGCACAAAAGTATGTTATCCTTTCCAACTATTCATTTCAAACATGATGCAATCTATTTTTGTGTGCCAGTGGGTTGGCGTCTTTAAGAAATTTCTAATTCTTAATCTCTCTTCATTGTCACTGCGACCTTCACACCTTTTTTTAAATATGCAATTAGTGAGCTTTAATGGTAACAACTCATTCCGCACGAACCCTAGAGATTGTCATTGATCAGTGAAAGGATTAAGGAGATATTCCATTGATACATGTTGGCACAGGGGCAGACCCAGGGTTCAACGCTACAACAACACACCAACAAAACCCTCACTACCGGCCCTTTCGACAACACCTGCGAAGTAGATGAAGTCTCACCCGAGTTAGAGGCGGGGGTGGCTGCAGGACTCAAGTGTCTACAACCTTAGTTGGGACACAGATCCATGATTGTAATACTTAAAGGAGCACTTAGCACTGAAAATTCATCAATATTTAACCATTATCTACTACGCAGATGAAACAGAGCATCACATCATTCATCCAGATCTGGTGTATCTAAGCACTTATCATAGGGAAGTATATTAGATCTAGTAGATTCAAGAACTAAACAAATTCACATAGGTTAGATCTACATTCATATACATCATTAGCACAAAGCATAAATAGATCTATCTATCTATATCAAAGCACTTAGCAAATAAATGCATAAACACATCAACACATGGAACAAAGCAAAATAACACAGTATTTACGTGGTTCACCCCCACTCTGGGGCTATGTCCACCAACTCTTCTTCTTTATTAGCTTCTTCAATAGGTTACATACACAGAGCCTCAAAACCCTACTCTGCATAGGACAGGATATCTGCGCAACTCGTTAGATCCTCCTTCCCCGAGCTAGAATACAACACTAAGCCTTCTATAGTCACTTGAACTCAGCCCTGCAAGCTTCACACAGTATGCACAAAGCACTTACAATCCTTCAATCACATAGATCTAGCACTTAGCCAACTACCTTCTATATCCTCACTACATCACCTTAACATCTATTTATACTTTACAAAATAGGCCTAAGCATGGGTAAACCCATGGGTAGACATCCCATACTCGTTACATAATCCCAAAAAGGACCCAAAAAGGGGTCGAGATCCCACAATCTCTGCTTCGTCTTGCGCTTCGTCTTCGACAAGCTGTCGAAGTCCCAAAATAGGTCAACTTGACCAAGGATCTTCCAAAACTTGGTCAAGGGCCAACAATACACATTAAACCATAATTTGTGGATGGTTATATTATCCCTCCCCAATTTTCATTTCAAACATCGTTTCAAGCAAACAGAAATTCTCGTTAACTTGTGGTAGCAGTTCTGTCCAGATATAGTAAACACATTCGGGCATAATGGCCAAAGGTTCCACTATTCCAAGGCATATTCTTACTACTCATCTCCATCCACCCAGGAGCAAAAAAGGAGATGGTCCCTTGGTACACCGAGAGATATATTTCAAGCCAAAGAATTCCAAGGCAACCCTGCTTACTCATAGAACCTGCCCAGTTACATTGATGGCTGGCACAGAGGTTGATGTCATGGATTCTGAGCCAAAATAAGATGATCTGATGGGCAATGATATGACAATGGATGATGGCAATGCAGAGACTGTTCCCACTCCTGTGCCGAAATTGAAATCAAGCATAACGGACGGTCCTAACAACACTAAAAGGAGTTTCAGAAAAGAAACTGATGTTGAATGCAATAGCCTCTTTGCAATGCAAAATTAGGAATTCCAGAGGTCCAAATTAGTCTTCTAGGTGGAAGAGTTTCACTGTAAAGAAATGATATGTTGATGCTCCCAAAGATATATTTCAAGCCAACAAATTATTCACTTGTGGGACTACTGTCTTGTTCTCTGGATATACAATTAACATCTTCGGGAATCAGGTCCATAACTCTCACTGCTGCAAGGAATATTTCTACTAGTCATCTCTTTCCACCCAGAATGGACTAATTTGGGCCTCTGGAATTGCACGTGCAACCTGTCCCTGAAGTTTTTTAGACTATGCAGAGGCGGTTTCTAGTTGTGTCCTAAGTTTTAGTAAAGGGCTATTCCATTTTCCTTGCAACGTTTTTTCGTGTTCTTCCTCACAAGAAGCTTCTGAAAACTATCAATTTTACCACAGGATGATTCATCGAGGAGAAAACTGCAAGGATCCTGCATACTGCGGATCTCATGCCTGTGTTTGTGGCAGATACAATCCATGTTTTTGGCCCAAAGAACTGGGTCCAATTTCTAAGGATAGATGTACAATACTCGATGTTTTTTTTTTTTTTTAAATGGATTTTCTATTAAAAAAAAATTCTTTAGAGTCTTCGTTGCTGCTTCTTTTCTGGATTTAACGCCTGTTCTCATTAGCATGGTTCGGTGTTCTCGTAGTTCTTCGATATTATGTTTACTTAGGTTATTTTTTATAACATGGAACATCTAACAATTATATGACAATGTACTATGTCAATCCACTAACCTTTTATGCAAACAAAAAATGGATTACACACAGTTTCAAACCAACGTCCAATTCTATTCGTAATGCAGATAGAACATAGCAATACCAATGTACAATCTTGCAACAAAATCATCATTCTTGTTTCTAGACATGTTGTTATTAAGTTTTAATGATAACTTAAGTTAATATGTTACAGTCATGGAAGAATGTATCAAGAACACACTTACACCCACACGTTCTAATAAAATCTAATCTTCAACAAAACATTTGCTGGAAATTAGTAGAAAATGAAGTTCAATACTTAAGTTAATATGTTACAGTCATGGAAGAATGTATCAAGAACATATTTACACTCACATTTGCAATAAAATATAATCTTCAACAATGCATTTGCTGACAATTAGTAGAAAATGATGGTTTTGAAAAAATGGCGCTTCTTTGAAACCAATTCGCGCTCACAAAAACTGCCCTCCACCTTTCTATTTTCCCACTCTTTTATCCCCTGTAGTTTCTCTTCCTGGTTACTTGATCATTTTTTTTCCAAAAATGCCTTGCTGCGCGGCTTGGCGGATTCACATGTTTCCACCGAGCGTTTCCCCTTTCTTTAAATTGGCCCTCTATTGTTTCGTTTCCTACAAGTAGCACCCAGAGTTCCACGATATACAAATTGACAAGTGAACTTGCGCGTTGGCTGGCTCAACATTGCGTTTCTATTTTTTCATGACCTCCAAACAACATTCAGAGTTCCACGATATACAAATTGACACACGGGCTCCAGGGCTGGAGGGCTCAATATTGCCATTGTTTATGGATGGAAAAGTGCTAAAATGAGCCATACCACATTTGCACCACAGAAGCTATATTAAAGGGCGAAACATTTACTCTATAGTTCTGTGTCCTACAAACAACACCCACAATTCCACACTATACAAATTGACAACTGAACTTGCGGGCTAGCTGGCTAAAAAAATGACTTGAAGTTCCGCGATATACAAATTGATAGACGAATCATACAACTAAAAACCAAATAAACTCGTGGATCGTATTCCTAGTCGTTGTTTTCTGTGTCCACCAACTTCGCACTTCTTTCCAAGTATATATCTTCGCAGGAAAATGGGATATCTATTACAGATGTGAATATATTGGTCCTTCTTTTCCGTATTCTATACTTGGCCAAATATTTGTTTCTCTTTTCCCTGAACTTTATCTTTCTTGTCACTTATTCGTTTTTTCGAAAATGTATGGTTGCGCGCGTGGATGGACTTGCAGGTTCACGCTTGCACTCGTGCTCTTATATCGCGACACTGATCAACCGCTTCCCAATTCCATACCCAGACACTTCTTCGACCATGGATTCCCGGTAGGCGGGCTCTAGATTGGAATTCTATTGTTCCATGACCTGCGAACAGTACCGTCACATCCGCGATATACAAATTTGTTACAGATGTGAAATTCCATACCTAGACACTTCTCCAACCTTGATTTCCCAGTAGGTGGACTCTATATTGGACCTCTATTGTTCCATGACCTGCGAATAGTACCCTTACTTTTGCGATATACAAATTTACAACCAGACTCAGATCATACCCTCCTCTGTATTACGGTCTACCTATCATGCCCTCTTCCATGGTATACATTTTGCACTGAAAACTTTCGAGAAATACAATTTAATTGTCGGGTCCTGACGTCTTCTGTGGAACTATTGTCACCCCATTTTGAAGCTCGTCTGTCCAGTTTCCATACTTTCCATTTCTTCGAATTTCTTTGGCAGATCATCGGTTTGGCGGGTTCAAGAAATATTCAGTTTCTAGTCGTTGTTTCCTGTGCCCGGGCCCCTTTGCAATTAGCAATTAACAATTATATATAAGATCTTATCTCTAGGCATGCAATTAGCAAGCGCTAATTTCAAACATCATGGAATGTCATTTGTGCATTGTCGGGTTGGTCAGTTCACGGAAACTTCAATCCTCGCTTCTGAGAACGAGTCCGCTCGACCGTTTTCCTATTCCATACTTAGTCGGTTTTTGGATGGAAGATATCGTTCTCTTCTTTTTGTTTCTGTCATATTGTTCACAATGGTGCCAAAAGGAAGGACCGTTTTTAAATAGAAATTTTCTTCATTTTTTAACTCTGCTTGCAAATGTTGGAGAAAACTATGTGTCCTGGTTCCAAGGGAAGTGATGGTTTGTGATGTTTTCCACGCCTCAGTAACTGATTCCATTCTTTTCTTGATATTATTCTCCACATATCCTCTACAGGATGCGAGGAAGGTGGAGGATGGAATAAGGAAACAATCGGGCAGACTCATTCACCAGTGTATATGACAAATGCATTTAAATTTTTATATGTAACAGAGTTTTATTTTTTTATATATTTCAAAATTTCCAGTAGTATGTAACAAAATTATACTTTTTTACATATTTCAAATAAAACTGTTTTCTTATCTCCTTTTAAATTTATGTAAAATATAAATGGTGCTCTGCATGCCAAGCGTATACATGTTCCACACAACATTTTCGTGATACACATTTCAAAATTTCCAGTAGTATGTAACAAACTTTTATTTTTTTACATATTTCAAATAAAATTGTTTTCTTATCTCCTTTTAAATTTATGTCTTCATACATTTTTATCTTTGACCAGTCTATATGACAAATGCATTTAAATTTCCAATTTTTTTCTTCCACTGAACAAATTTGTAGTTTGTTATATACTTTCAAAAAATAAATGGTGCTCTTCATGCCAAGCGTATACATGTTGCACACATGCATTTAAATTTCGAAATTTTTTCTTCCACTGAACAAATTTATAGTTTGTTATATACTTTCAAAAAATAAATGGTGCTCTACATGCCAAGCGTCATTTACTTATGCCCCATGTTCTGTGATATACATGTTGCAGACAACATTTCCGTGATATACATTTTGCACCGAATACTTCTGTCATTTACAATTCGACCCCATTTTCCACAATTTGCTTTGTAACCTCGTTGACAGAAACTACGCTGTCACGCAACCTTATTTATTATAATGAGTAAATTATAAGTGCTTACCTGCAACTTTGGAATCTTTATTTTATAATATATTAGTTCCTTATTAACTCATCTATACACATATACTTATTAACTCATATATACACATATACTTTGCTTAATAATATAATATTTGTTAACTTAAATATACACATAATAATATAATATATGCACGACTCCGCATATGTGCACACATAATTCTATTGTTGTATGAGCTTTGCTAAACACATATCCGATTAGGGTGCTATTGTAATTGCATTCTTCTTTTGACATTGAAGAAAGTGTACAATATTTGATGTATTTCGTCTATTTCGTAAATGAGAGTAATTTCTATTGTAGCTTGTTTGTAATGTTGATTATCTATGAAATTTGACGTACATGTTTAACTTAAGAGAATGTTTGCTTAAGTATATGATGTTTCGTTCATTTCAATAGTGTGTGGGGTGATATATATAAATATATAAATGAAGTTCCGCCTTTGTTTTGTATTATAATAAAACATAAGTATGAGTAAGAAGATATATGGAGTTAATGATGAAAATAAGGTTGAAAGTATATAAAAGTGAACAATAATGGTAATGTGGAGTGAATTAACCTTTATAAAAATTATATAGTGAAAGAGAATGGAATGATAAATGGTATAAAGTATTATTAATGTAAGTATATTTGTAGAAAATATTAATGTAACCAATAAGAAATAAAAGTGTGTTGTTATAAGGTCAGCGGAGGCGGCTGGATGGTAAAGTCGTTCTTGCAATGAAGGTCAGGTCTTGTGCTCAAACCCGAGCAAGGACGTGGTCTAGCTGCAGAAAGATTAACTGGGCCAAGCCCGCATACCTTTTGCCCACACGGGTGTAGACGGATTGGCAAGTGCCGTGTAAATGGAAGGAAATTTGTAAATGAAGTCTCATGTTCGATTCTCACCTGGACTTACTTGTGTGCCATTCTTGCGGGCTGGGTGGTTGCACCTGGGGTTATAGTGGTAGCCGCCTGGGGATCGACCCCGTGTCACGCGAGTACGAGAACTGCGAGTTGCTAATTCCCCCAGTAAAAAAAATAAAAATAAAAAAGTGTGTTGTTATAATATTAGAAAAAATAAATTATATATATATAAGATAAAATGAAAAAGAAAGTAAATTATATATATACAAAGATGATGTTGACTTAAAGATAAATATAAATATAAAAGAAATAAGTTACAAAGTTAGTGTATACATAATAGTAACATTTAATAAATATTGTAATAAGTAAGAATATGAACAATAAGTGTAAATCAAGAAACAATGGAGGTAAGATACAATTATGGTTAAGGAGAAATAATAATAATAATAATAATAATAGAAAATATAAAAATATATCGGGAAAGCAAGTAGATGGGGTATGACAGACAAAAATTGGTAATAATAATTTATTAGATAAATTGGAAAGTGCAATAGTAGTGAACACAATATTGATATAACTTGAATGGTAAATGAATTTATGATCAAACAAAGAAGGAGCACAACAAGAGTGACACAAGTGGAATTATAAGTGGTTGGTAATTGTACTTACAACAAAAACTAAGCTATTTGCATAGTAAGTGGTACATGAGAACCATAATAGTAAGAGAGATAGATAGGAATAAGCACACAATCAAAGACAGTGTCAATACGACACATGTTATATAGGAGAAGCATGTAGAGGGTATATGTAGTGATTATGCACTAATGAGAGGAGTTATGATGTGGGTTATGTATAACATAAGTAGTCAGAGAAAGAGATAGAATGAGACTAATTATATATAGAAATAATGGGGATGTAAGCATGATGAAAATTTGCAATAGTAGGTATGATAAAGTAGATAGGTTTACATGTGAACTTATCAATAAATAAATAAAATGTAAGGTAAACATGAAAATGGTGGAGTAATTAAAATAAAGGATACGAGTGAAGTCATAGTAGAGTGTATGTTTGAATGATAAGATGTAGGGAAGTTAGAGGTAGAATTATAATATTGATGGGATGATGCAATCATATAAGTATTATAGAATAATTTATACATATATAGGGTGAATATAAGAACAAAGTTATGGATAACAATATTTTCAGTGATGGCGGAAGTAGAAAGAGTCAAATTTAATAAAAAGATAGACACAATGTATTGA
>ML778795.1:175167-185370 GCA_009831015.1 Picea engelmannii
TGAGGGAGAAAAAGAAACTCCACTATCCATGATAATGAAAACTCAGTAACAAACTCCTAAGGCTAACTAGTAATCAAAGAGAATACCAAAAAGTCAAATGACCAATATGCATGCAAACGAGCTAAAGTGGTTGAGTGGCCTCCCTCGCAAATGAAGGTATGTCTCGTCTAGGAGGGACCTGAGACTCCCCGCTAAAGTTTGGAGGTAAAAAAATCAGTTATAAGGGCCCTCATGGGCTTAACAACCAGTTGGTCAGATCCCCTTGGAGAGGTAATCCTTCATAAAGGTTGTGTGTTGTCTGACCACTATCTGACTCAGGATACAAGCAGAATAACCCCTGCAAATAACCTATGAGAAACCTAAGTCAAGAAACTAATCAACCACTGTATAACCGATGCACATGCAAACATTCGTAAGTCTGGATTACTGTATGGGCAGGGTAGCAAAGCCCGAAACCTTGAAAGTACCACCTCTCACAGAGGTATGGATACTAGCATGATCCCCAAATATGAATAAATCCATAGAAATATCTCTGAAGCTAGGTGAGTATCTAGGGGTTATCCCTTCAACAAACTTCACGCAACCTCGTGCTTAACTCTGGTGTGAGCGGAGCCTCCTGGTATTACCAATTATACAATGGATTTCTCAACTCCCTGTCTCAAACACATATGTTGATTTAATTGCCTTAGAGAAGTTTACTCACAAAATCTTATTCCAAGGCACTAAATCCTAGGCTAGTTTGTGCACCCTAAACAATAAAATCGTTACTAATCAATTTTAGTTTAAAGTGTAAATTTTATTGGTCGTGATTACTCAAAAAGGTATGGAAATGAAACTCGTGGTGTTATGACTCTGCATAAAAATAAAAATAGACATAATGCAAAGCCTAACTTTAAATTTTCGGTGAATGATATGCTAAATAAAAGTAGTGCAATCTTCAATTTTAACTCTGCAACTCAAAAGTAAAATGCAATATTTCACTAAATGTGCTAAGCTAATGATAAAGGTTCCAAGACAAAAATACCAACCAATGCAAAATCCCTATTTTTTTTTTTTTTCAATGTATTAAAAAGAAAATGCATGGACTGATAATCGACTTGATATATAACTTCTACTGTGTATAAAAGCAATCACTTGAGCAGAATACCAAGCAACCAAGTAGACAGCCCAACTACCAAGGACAAATCAAAAATGGAAAACAAAGAGAAAGACGTCGCCCAAAAATTCAACTCCAAACAGGTTTCCTGTCATCCCAGATAATCTCAACAGGCACCACAGAGACCTAAGAAGGCTCATTGATCCTCAAAACCTACCCAACAGTCACTAAACCAAGAAAGCAAGCAAGGGGAAGTGGTATATGTGATTGTTCAAGAGAAAAGGGCGTATATACGCCTCTTACAGTGGGACAACAAGCATGTATACGCAGCTATCAGGGCAAAAAGGGCATATATCTTTTAAAACAAGGCTAGGCAAGGGTAAAAGGCTGAAAAACTCAGACCCAGAGTGAACAGACTCTATCCAACTGTGATACGACAAGAAACACAAAGGAAAAAGAGCAATGTAAGAAGAAAAAATACTTCAACCCTTAGAAGGAAGATCTATCCCCAATGGAGTCACCAATTCTATTATAAGGGAAAAACTCTCTATGGCTAAGGGTAAACCACAACAGACAGGTATGACTGCAGAAATAAACTCAATTCCAACATGTGCTATATAAACTAATGTGAAATACGAGGAAGAAGCCTACCTCGATCCAATCGTTTGATGTCATTCCACCGTTGAGCACTTTGACCCAAAGCTTTACACCTACAAGAAGTTCTCAACAAACAAGCGATGCAAGTATATAGTGACAATATATAAAATGAGTTAGCACATCAGATAGCACAATCCATTATTAAACATTACAAACATGCCCATGGATAATAATCATATATTTGCAAGATATCGATAGGATGGGAAATGAGTATTTCTATTAATAATTGATCAACAGAAGTATCAACATTATAGACTTTCGTGTCGGCATGGTTTGAAACCAAGAAACCAAGTTCCTTCCAACTGGGTCTCCACCACTTCAATCCTCCACCAAAGGCAAGCTCATAGAAAAGAGGTAATGAGGTCCTCTTGACAATAAGGAAAGAGCTTGGGGGCTAAACACTGTGTTCAGACTTGAGGGACAAAGATATGCAGACTCAATATGAAGTAATTTCTCTAGAGTAACTTTGCTCTCAAAGTTGAATGCTTTCTCCTCTTTTTCCATAGCTCGAAATTGTGCTCTTATAGCCTCCAGAATGCAACTGAAGGGCTGAGTTGGAACGTTTCTAGTATATGGAAGGCCAAATATCATAGATCTTTTGTCGTGACATGGAAACCCGACCTCATTTTGTATTTTCTAGCACAAATATCGATATACGCGAGTTGTAGTGGAGCAACAAGTATATACGCATCTTGCAAAGCAGTTAGGGAGCATATATGTGGAAAAAATATATATTTTTGGCTCTGGATTTATCAAAAATGGGTTGATAATTCTGCATAGGGAAATGGAAAAAGGCCCTCTGTGCAAGATAGCAATGGTGAAGCAAATCTTTCTATAGCAACCCTCTTGCATCTAGTACAAGATATGAATAATCGTATGATAGCATTCGAGTGAAGGGGGACTGCCTCACCTCTCACCCCTGGAACTTCATCCTCCTCTGCACCCCCCCTTAGGAATCCAATTGATAACAATTTTCAGCCTAAGGCCATCTTGCCTCGAAGTCGGTGCAACTTATGTGAGGAACACCACGAGGAAACCACATGTGAGGTAAAGAAGAGTGCCAAATATAAGATCTTTGGTAAAAGACCAGAAGTTACTATCGTTGTCCTAGATTTTGAAGAGACAGAAGATGCCATGGTCATCAATACTAGGAACAAAGCCTACACTCCCAAGGAAAAATTTGATTCTCCCCGCAGTTCTTCTAACCCGAGCTCATCCTCAACCGTTGCTACTCTCTAGGTTCTTAAAGTTCCTAACAGTCAAGGAACAAATTCTCGTCTCCCCTCTTCCAAATAAAATATCTTGAATTAGTTGTCCAACATCAAAGCAAATGCGACCCTTCTAGACATCATTGTCATCCCTGAACAATAGATGCATCTGAAACAATTCATGGAATGAAAAGCTTATGTTGTAGCCAATATTTCTGAAGAGGTAAAAGAAGTGGACTCTTCTGTAAATAAAGTAGGTTTACATAAATTTAGATACCCTATAAAAAAATCCCCCTTTTTATATTTCTGTAAAAATTATGGATAAGATTTCCCATTGTTGCCTCATTGATGGTGGTTCAGGCCCAAGTGTGATGTCGAAGATTATTATGGAAGAGTTAGTCTTGTCTTGTATGAATGAAAATGCCAAAAGCATGCTCTCCTATAATAGTCTACAACAAACAACCATAGGCGATATTAAGGATGTGACCTTGGTTTTATGTGCTCATCCTGAAATAAGAACAACCCTCAGTATTCAGGTAATTGATATGCCTGTAAGAAATTATTCAATCATTTTGGGAAGAGATTGACAAGTCTTAACTGGTGGATACCTATCACTCGATGGGACCCATTTATTCATGCCTCGGAATGGTAATAACATTATAGTCCTCAGAGAGGGAAGTATTTCACCCTACATAGAGAGTGTCCCAAAGTCTACTGTAAACTATATCGAAGAGGACCTAGGAGTGTATTCCATCATTGAAGAGGAGGATAATATTCCTTTGGAACAAATCAATTTAAATGATGGATATGTGGCACATGCACTTTTATGGTTCACGCTCTAAAGAAGGTAATGGAGCTGGCATTATCTTGGTTTCCCCTATAGGGAAAATTCATAATTTGTCTTACAAGTTAGAGTTTGCTTGTACGAACAATGTCTCTAAATTCGAAGCTTTATTATTAGGCATTGAAAGCACCCTTAATCTTGGTTGTGGTCACCTTTCAGTTTTTGGAGATTCTGAGCTTGTTGTGAACCTGATACGTAATAAATGCTCTCCTGGCAACAAGTTGATGGAACAGTACACCCAAATAGTTTGGGCACTTACCTTGAACCTATTATCTTTCAACATCACCCATATTATGAGGGAATTGAATTCAATAGATGATCGGTTAGTTGTCCTTGCAGCTTCTCCTAATCAACAACTTTTGTCTCACATGCATGATTGTTCTTTTCAATATCTTTATTGTTCATATATCCCTGACAATGTAGGATCTTGGCAGGCCCTCTAGGATCTTGGCAGACCCTCCCTAATGATGAGAGCATTTGTGCTTTCATTTAATATGAACCTCTTAAGCCCGAGGAAATTATATCCATAGAAAACAAAAATATTCCTGAGGGCTTGACTCTTCTTGAGAATTCGTTTTCATCAAGTGATGTAGGCAATAAACAAAAATAGAAAGAAGAGGAGTTACAAATGAATTTTTCCAAGCTACTTGGTGGATTTCAAAAGGTTTCTTCTTGGACTTATGAGGATCTTCATGGTTTTGATCCAGGTCTCCTACATAATGCTATTTCCATCAAGGAAAACATGAAACTAGTTATGCAGAAACAAAGATCTGTTAACCTTGCACTTAAAGAAACCTTTCAAAGGGAGTTGGGAATTTTCTTAAAGGCTGGGATCATTTTTCCAGCCCACTCCAAGTGGGTTCCAAATTGGGTGCCTAAGGTTGATGATCATATTAGAACCTGTTTTAGTTTTCGTACCTTCAGTCAAGCTATTATGAGAAATCTCCCCCCCCCTCAATATAGGAATAATTCTGCAGCAGGTTGTAGAGTCACAGTTGAAGCCCTTACTTGACGAAATTCTGGGTTACAATAAAATCAAGGTAAAAAAGGAAAATGTTCACAAAACCACTCTTATCACTAATTGGGGTACCGTGTCTTACAAATGCCTTCTTTCTGGCTTACTTGATGCAAGTACCGCTTTTAAAAGACCTATACACACAACTTTCGATGAATTGGTCAGTATCCATCTCTATCTTGATGATCTGATTGTGTGCATCAAGGGGCCGATAATTACATCAGAGTTCCAAGTGTTGTTTCTGGGTTCTTTTAAAATTTATTTTGTCTTGGACACTAACTCTTACATTCTAAAGGATTTACAGAAGCAATTTTTTTCCTACAACACTAACAGTCCTCGCTTGAAATATTGTGAGGGACCAACTTGAGAAGTTCTAAGGTTCCAAGCCGAGTTGGAACCTTAATCCTTTGTTCATAGCCTATCCTCTCATAGGATTTGTCACATGTCCACGAAATGAATCGTGGTTTTCTCTATGTGTGCACCGTTGGTCTCAGAGATTATCACCATTGAGAGGAGTCAACTCTAGCCTCCCTGTGTTGATCCACAGAAAAAACCCTCGACTCCTCAAGTCTGAGGGTTGATAGAAAACACTGTTGTGGCCTGTTGGGTTTACTATTAGTTGTTATGGATTGGTGTGTATTGTCGACAGAGTTGATTACCAGCTTGCCCAGTTGATTCTGTGACAATGATGTTGGTTTTGGTATCTAGTCACTACATTTGTTATTATAAATGGATAAGCTCTATATGGTTAATTGGACAAATCAAATACACAGTCGTTCTCCTTATGTTTAAATAATTGATAACCCAACACTGTCTTTAATTGAGTAATTCACAACGTCGCTTCATGTCGATGCATGGGTATGTGTGGTTTCCACAGCGTGTTAGGTCGGTTGTTGATTATTATGACAGTCCAAGTAATAAGATCATCATTGAATTGGTTTATTGAAGATTGGGGTTGATACACAATCACTGTCTTTTGCATTGAAGATTATTGGGATGTTAAACTCAACATTAGTTATAATTGTCTAATGATGTTTCACGCGTAATGCATTTGTATGTCTGGTGTTCCTACACCACGAATAAATGGTCACTGAAACTATGATTTTTTTTGGCCAAATGGTTATTGCAACCGGGGTGACTATGGAAATTATATCCATTGTATGTGTTATGGTTATTTGATTACATCATCAAGGATGGGTACAAGTTTTACATACTATGGTTTGGTTGCAGGTTGATTAATTTGAGCGATATTGTTGCTTCCTCATTGTAATGGATTGATAGCTTGACACGATAGGTTGAGTTAATTACACTGTGACTGTGTGTTTAAAATTGTCAAATGGGAATTTTGCATAGTGGTAGTTATGGCATGGTTATACATAGTACCTGTTATCGATATTATTGGGTCATGCCCTTAGATAGTCATAGAGCTTTAAACATGGATTTGTTTTATTTTGATAGACTTGTGTTATTAAATTAGGCATGTTATCGTTGCCTCGTTGTGTTGTATGGATATCAAAGAATTTTAAATGTTTAGAGTCAAGTAAAGTTGAACCTGTACAGTCACATAAACACAATTGTGTTATGTCTAATAGTTGTGTATTCCAGAACATAGCATAGGTTGAAGTATTGATTGTTGTTTAAATGGAAAGGCAAGATCTTTGCATTCTTAATATGGGTCATTGTGTGGACTATCCACTATGTATGTTAAATGATTATCATGCAGTTTAACGGTGATAGGCATGAGTGTTGTGACAATATAACCTCATTGCAATTTAATTATTAAATGAATTAAGAGACATAATAGAGCATGTTTTCATGTCTTCTTTTGATGATTGAAATGGTTGGAAGTGGTTGATGAGCAGAATGGAAGTATTGACTGTGTATTCATTTGGAAATTGCTCAAATGTTAAATAAATAATTGAGAAAAATAGAGCTCCCTTACAAATTGTTGTGGA
The DNA here is from genome assembly GCA_009831015.1 of Picea engelmannii. Lineage (NCBI taxonomy): Eukaryota > Viridiplantae > Streptophyta > Pinopsida > Pinales > Pinaceae > Picea > Picea engelmannii. The sequence goes on from ML778795.1 coordinate 181,943, forward strand.
ATGCATATTGTCTTGTTGATGACACTGTCTTAAGTATTTTATTTCAAACAGTGAGCAAGTAAATGCATAGAATTGTTTGAACTTTACACAGTAATAGTTTTAGTTCTCACTGGTCATTTGGTTGAGGTGTTTCCTTTTTCCAGAGGGGTTTATGGATCACTTGATTAATTTTATGAATATTAATCGCTCTCCTTCCCTAGCATTATTTCGTTTTTTGCTAATTACAACCCCATCACTTTCCCACATTCAGTTTTCATTCCCTGTTCTAAAATTGATTACAGTCAAGAAGAATTATGTATTGAAGCAGTTGGAAGTTACATTGTCTTGGTTGGATTACAGTGAGTGTTTTCATTGGTTTCATTATAGTTGATTGTTGTTGTCTTTGAGTAGTAACCGTTTTCTTTTCCCCCCTCATTGTATCATGTTTCACTCAATACAAGCCCCTCGAATATCCTAGAACCCTTTGTTCACCCCCCGCTCATTGACAAATAGTTTAACAGTTTGTATGGATTAGATTGCATGAATCTGATACGTTGTTGAGCCAAAATCTATTTCATATTTTTAAAGAGTTGTCATGTATGGTTATTTAAAAGACTATTTTCTAATCAATCATGCATGCAGGAATGAGTTTTTTTAGCCGAGGTAGACATGGAAAAGGAAACAGCAGGAGAGGTAACTGGAACAGAGGCCCAAGAAGACCAAGGTTCTCCATACATTTTGATGTTGACTCACAAGAGTTAGGTCAATTTTTTTAGGCCAAATTTTTCAATTGGATTGGGCAAGGGGTGGTCCAACCTAGGCCTGAAAGGCCTCCCTTCCAAGTTCCGCAAGCCCTCAGTATTCCTGTGCCCCCTCATGTCTCATTGCAATCCAAGGTTCCCATAAATGATGGATGGCAAGAGATTATCCACCCGACAGTCTCCCAACATCGTGGCTGGACCAATTTGTCTTTTCCTTCTCCTCCGCCTAACAATCAGATTTTCTAAGATGCACCTGACCACTTGCCAGTGTAGTCCTCCCATGCTAGCAAAAGATTGAAAATTGAGGCCCACCATACCCTTGAAAAAGGAAAATCCATTGCTTCCCCTTCCTCGCCCTCCAATGGCTCTGACAAATCCATGTCTTCCCGGATTCATTTGAGGGACAGTTGTTCCCACGTGATCAATGAGATTAGGCCTAAAGGCTCAGTGCATCCAAAGGAAAATTTAGGAAAATCGAAGGGTGACAACAAAAATCAAGGGAAGATTGCATCTCAGAGTGTGGAATATGGTTTTTTAGTTATTATGTTATTTATGGTTGATGACGGTTGACTTTAGAAATTTTGGACAACATGTTTTTTTGGATATATGAGTAATATATTTTTTGAAGATAATTTCAAATATTTTGAGATTAATTGTCAAATGTTAATATGGATGGGAGTCGCAAGGAGGTGTGTTTTTCTTAATTAAATAGTATGTTATGATTGTTAAGAGCTAAAGGGAGTCACAAGGGGTCCCACCTACTAGTTATTATTTATTTATAACCCTTATTATGATTATTACTTTTCCCCCTAACTAAAAGTTGGTTGAGTCTTTTAATTAACTTAACTAATGAGTTGGTTCAACTACTTCAACCAATTCTAATTTGTTTAAAGGAAAAAGGAAAGGGAGGAACAAAGGAGATAGAAGGAGAAGCATACTAAGGTTTTCTCTTTGAGTTTATGCGGAGATAGTTCAATTTTCATTCATTCCTTAATTTATCACAAGCCTAATTCTTTTTATGATAGCAGGGTCTTATTGTAGACAACAAGATTCGGGGTTGAATTACATCATTCAGACACTTGTTTTTCAGAGGTCTTGATCTATCTTTTATAGTCTGTGTAGACTTGTTTGTTTTTTAATTAGTTTTCATGAGTAACAAAGGCTATTGTGCAGAGTCAAGTGGGAAGCAATCTGTGGCAAGATGATCTAGCTTTTAGAGTTCAGTTTTTTATTTTCTGTCGGAGGTCCTTTTGTGTTAGAAAAATAGGACCGCAGAGCAATAAAATAAAACAAATGCGGAAACAAAACATAGAAGATACACAATACAAGAGAGACACAGATTTACGTGGTTCACCCAGTGTGGGCTACGTCCACCAGATAAATTGCTAGGTCCTTCCTTTATTATTATCTATCAAATGAAGGGATACAACCTACAACAAAACCCGTTGTAACTTCCTCTTCTTTCTCTCACAATATCCTCTCTTAGAATACAATATTCGCCATCTACCATAGCTGCAATATATTTCCCTCATAAAAGAGGGTTTCCTTCTAGGGCAAAAATCCCTAACATAATCTCTACCGTTAGATCTGTGACCTTATAATGAATGGTCCAGATTTACAATGAAATTACAATATACATTTACAAGGCAATTTTTCCTTCGGGGGCTTCTCCCCCGAACCCCCGCTTGTCCCCAGACCCCCTAGCCGGGGGGATAGCCCCCCCAAACCCCTCAGAGGGGGTACCCCCCCTCTGCACTCCCCTGCGTGGAAGAGTGTACATACTTTTGGGGTGTAAATGCTTCATGGGGTATAAATACAGCTGAAAGCAAGGACCTCTGAATCAGGAAGATAATCAGGCTCCACAACCAACAATCTCCCACTTGGAGACTAATCTTAACAACTCCACCGCTGTTGTATATGCTGGACTCTGAACCTTCTTGGACCTGGCAAATTTCTCATCTTCATCTTCATTCTTGAAGACCAACTGAAACTGAGCAGGAACTCAGTTTCTCTTTGGTTGCTCCCTTTGTTAACATGTCTGCAGGATTCTGGCTAGTGTGTATCTTTTCCAACTTCAAATGTCCATCTTCCAAGGCATATCGTATGAAGTGGTACCTCAACTATATATGCTTAGTCTTCGAATGAAAGGTTGAGTTATTTGCAAGATGAATTGCACTCTCACTATCACAGTACAACCTGCTATTCTCCTGCTTCTTTCCCAATTCCTCCATAAACATCTGTAACCAAATCATCTCTTTACTAGCCTTTGTAGCAGCAACATACTCCGCCTCTGTTGTCGAAAGTGCAACAACCTTTTGTAGTTTTTAAATCCAACTTACTGTTGTTCCACCTATAGTCAAAACATACCCTGTGGTGCTCCTCCTTCTGTCTTTATCACCTGCCATATCCGAATCAACATATCCCTGTAGAAAAGTGTCTAAACCTCCAAAACATAATGCATGAGTAGTAGTACCTCTCAACTACCTGAGAATCCACTTTATTGCCTCCCAATGTTCTTTACCTGGACTGTTCTCTTTACCTGGACTGTTCATATACCTGCTCACAACTCCCACTGCATGTGCAATATATGGTCTTGTGCAAACCATTGCATACATCAAGATGCCAACTGCTGATGAATAAGGGACCCTGGACATGTATTCTATCTCCTCCTGTGTCTTGGGACACATT
>ML778795.1:185470-204678 GCA_009831015.1 Picea engelmannii
AAAAAAAAAATATAATTTTTTTATTAAAAAACTTAAAAATATTTAAAATTTTATAAAAAAACAAACAAATTAAAAAAACAAAATGCATCGGTGATGGGAGGCCATGGGCGGTGATGTCGGGCTACGCCCTTGTCCCACAGGGATAGGGCTTAGCCCTTAGGGGTTGGGGTGATTCCCAACATCACCCCCCACTACACCCCAATAATATGTAGGTTTGTAATTTTTTTTTTTTGGTTTTAATTTTAATTAAAATTTAATGTTATTTCAATTGCAAAATTGTATTTTATTTTTTTAATTTTTGTTTTTTGGTTTAAGTGTTATTAAATTTGTTTACATTTGAGTTATTTTTTTTTTATTTTTTTAGTTTCAATTAAAATTGATAAGTTTTGTATTGTAAAATTGTTTTTAATTTTGGTTTTCTATTTTTTTAAATAAGCTTAGAAGTTTATTTTAAAATTGGTTTTAATTTTTTATTTTTATTTTTATTTTCGTTATTGATTTTATTAATATTGTTGTTTTCATTTAAATATTGTTTTTAAAATATATATTTTCGATTTTTTTGTCTTTTATTTTAATTTTAAAGTTTTAGTTTAAGAATTTTTAATATTTTTTATTTCAGACATTTTTTTTTGTTGAATTTGTTATTTTTTTTTTTCCTTTCTCAAATAGTTTTTGTTTTTAATTTAAAAAAAAAATTGCTTTTTAAAGGTTTTTTAATTGCGAAGATTTTGTCCTTTTTATTTATTTATTTTTTAATGTAATTTTTTTTTAAAGTTTGTAAATAATTTTTTAAGTGACCATTTGGGGTCCAATTTTGGGTTGTTTATTTACATAGGGATTTGTTGTCAATGTCACAATTTCAATTAGGTCGTAAAGAGATATGATTTTCACGTTTAGGAAAAAACATTTTGTTTTACATAGTATCACTTTTTGATTTAGGTGTTGATTTTAAGGTTTTTTTGAGCTACTGTTTGAGTTTTGAAGGCCATGTTTGAAAAATGTTGTAATTTTGACCGCATTTAAAAATATGGTGCTACCAGTAGCACCAGTTTTTTATTTGGGGGTTTGATTTTCACGCTTTTTATGCAAAAATATGGGTTTTAAGGGCTAGAGTTCTCGTTAAACCAGTAACTTTGTTCTAAATATTTTTTCTTGAATGGTATGGTCTCTTTATTTTGTTATTATCAATGGTGATTCAATATAAGGTGGTTTTGGCCAAGGCTAGTTAGGGAGTATAAGGGAATACACCCATATCCTAGTTTCCACCATAATTGTCAAGTTTTTAAAGTTGTTTTGCAAGGGTATAGTTGAGGAAGTAAGAGGATTTAAACCCCTCATCTTCAAACCCTAGCTAGGTTACTTTCCTTGGGAAGTAAGAGGGTTTACACCCCCAGGGATTCAATAATCCTAGCTCTTTCTTCTTGACCCCATTAACCCATAACTAAAGGCACTAATATTGCATCGGAGAAATAAAATATTGCATTGGGAAACATGATTTTTGGTCATTTTTACTTCTTGCAAAGTGGATTGTATTCCTTGTGCCTTGGGCACCTCACAGACATTAGGGCCTCCACATCAAGGGGATACTTCTTGCTGCTGTTATAAAATTACATCTTCAACCATTAGGGATGCAAAATAACTCTCTTATCAACCATTGGATTTTACTCAAAGTTTGCACACTTATTCTCCTTGGTCTAGCGCGCATTTTGGAAAAGTTTGAGGGGTTTTGATTAGCTGATTTTGTTGTTGTAATACATTGAATGTTACATCCATAAGGCTGATGTAATTTGTTGTAGGCAAGTGTTTACAACAACCTTATTTTTTGTGCTAAGATCTTGGTCTTTCATCTTGAGTTTAGCTAGTATATAACTAGTATTTTTCTTGCATATTATACTTGATCTCTAGCATTTATTTTGTAGCTTGCAATACCATTTTATTACTGATATAATTTGATACTAACAACTTCTATTAGGGACAACAAGCTTAACTTTCTTGTCCAAGTGATCATACTGCAATATATGCTTGTTTGTCTTGTGTCTCGGGCAGGTTTTTCACCATTTGCAAGTTACTCAAAATACTTGACAACCCTTGGACCTTCTCAAGACCTTATTCCAAGACCTTCATAACATTTATACTTGACTTCTAGGGGCTTCATTTCCATATTCATCCATCTCCATGTCATTCTCCCTAGGGTCACTAGGATCACCTCCATAGAGTAACCTAGTCACCCTTGAAGTCTGGGATCTACATCGAGGTGACATTGGGTGTAGTGTTCCTAAGTTGTAGCACTCGATTTTGTGGCTGGGTCAGGTTTTTCCCAACCTACAACCTGTGTTATAACATTTTGGCACTGTTGTTGGGGAGGATTTTGAATCATCTTTGGAACACTAATGACACTTTAGGAAGATATCCCAAAGCCTTCCCCTCAGCTTGCCTGATGACTCCACCCAAGGGACGTTCCCTTTACAACTTCCTTGATGAACTCTCCTTGAAGTTCATCCGGCGACTCCACCTTCCATGAACCTATGTTTCCCTCTTTTCCCTTTCCATCCTTTGATCAACATTATTCTCATCAGGCGACTCCATTGAGGCCTTACCCTAAGTGATGGAACCATGGCCTCACAGGACTTACCATGGGAATTCCATAATGTGTATCCTTCTCTGGATGTTCACAACATCCCTGGATATCCAAATCATTGCTCCACTTACTGGAGGGAAAAATGCCCTAAATTTGACGTTGATCCAGCTCTAGCAGTCACCCATGTCGTGAATTATATGAAGTATGCTTCGAGCTTAAACCCGAAATATGAATATGTGTTGATGAAAATTTTTGTGTCTTCATTGGAATCAACTAAAAAAGATTGGCTTGCACACTCATGTGATTAAAAGAGTATGCCTTCTTCTACAAAGATCATTGAATAATTTCTCAGGAATTATCGACCAACTACTCAAATTTTACAAGATTCTTTCCAAGAGCTCAAACACACTCTTTGCAGAGAAGGATTTTTGATTGATGATGAGACAATGGATGAAGAAGTGATTGAAGGACATACATGTGAAGAAAACTACCAAGCACATCTCGAAGACGTTTATCATGTTGAATATCTAGACGAGACATTTGATGAAGATGAAGCATTTTCCCTTCCGCTTGATAAGAACATCCAGACCTTTGATTCTCCTGCACATCAAGAAGAGAACATGATGAGTTATAATCCTTTTGAAATTTTTTATGATGCTTTGTTCCATGACTGTGGAAATGAAGAAAACTGCCAAAAATATCTCGATGAAGTTTCTCTTGCAAAAGGCCTAAGTAAGACATTGTTATCTACTTTCCCTTTCGAAGAAGACGAAGTTGTCCAGTCTCATGAAGAAGTAATCAACTTCTATGATGCAGATAAAATCATGGATCAACCCTTGGATGTAGTTGATGATCAAATTGATAATTTCATATAGATTGGGAGATGCGGATGGGATTTGGGTTGTTTCATTTTTTACGGAGATCCTATCTACAACATTGAAGGCACATCTCAGATAAAGAATAGAAAAATCATTTCTTCAAAGGATATCTTTTTACAACAAAATGGTCCATATATGTGCCAACCTGACGTAGTGTTTTCAAGATGATTTTCAACTACCATACTTAGAATTTTATAGACACCAGGTCATGGCCCACCTAAAGCACTCTAAGGTACATACTACCAAACAAAATTACTTTCATGTTGAGACTTTGGGTAGGAATTTGCAGACAAAGAAGAGACATTTCCTAAGTCTAACGAAGGAGTTTTTCTCTAAGGTTGTGCCTTACCCCATTTCCTCTTGTTTGGGAAATCATAGGGTTTTCTTTGGATCTCTTGTACTTTCTTATCCTTCAGGGAGTAGTGATATTCTAAGTGAAGATGAAGACAAGCCGTTGTCTATGTATACTATCCCTCTTCAGAGATGGATTGATTATGCTTGTGGCTACACTTTCAGGGGGGATCATCAGGGTGATGGTTTCTCTTTCCAACAGGATTTCCTCCCTCCCACCCATCTTCATGAGCTTTATTTCATGATCAATTATATATCTATTTATGCACATGATCATTTTGTGTTGGACTTATCTTTGTTGTTTCACATGATCAAGCTCAGGGGGAGATACTATGATGAGATGTTCAATCGATTACACTAGTTGTACAACTTTACATGACATCATATATTGTCTGATCTCTAGGGCCCCAATGCTCCAGGTAAGTAGGTAAGTCATCTTGCTTTCCCTTGCATTTTCATCTTGATTTCTCATAATAGTTTAGATGCATTTTGTTGGCACAGGGGCAGACCCAAGGTTCAATGCTACAACATCGTACCAACAAAACCCTAACTACCGACCCTTTTGGAAACACCTACGAAGCAGATGAAGTCTCACCTGAGGTAGAGGTAGGGGTGGTTGTAGGACTCCAATGTCTACAACCTTAGCTGGGACACATATATGTGATTATAGTATTCTATCAAAGCACTTAGCAGTTACAATTCATCAATATTTAACCATTATCTACTTCGCAGTAAAAACCCTAATCACAAATCATCGTAGTATTCACCCAGATCTAGTTTATTCAAGCACTGAGAATATTCACATGGGTTATATCTAACACTTATTCATATTATTAAGCACAAAGCATCAACAAATCTATCTATCATTTATCTATGCCAAAGCACTAAGCAAGTAAACACATAGCACATCAATACATCACACAAAACATAACAACACAAGATATATGTGGTTCACCCCAGTGTGGGGCTACGTCCACCAACTCTTCTCTTCTTTATTAGGCTCTTCCAATCTTCTTACATGCACCAAGCCACAAATCCAACTTTGCATAGGACAAGAGATCTGCACGCACCTCACCAGATCCTCCTTCCCCAAGTTAGGTCACAGCACAAAGCCTTACACAGTTCATGCACAAACCCTCTTATACAACACTCGCACTTAGCTCTGCAAACCTTAACACGTTCGTGCACAAAGCCAACTAGCGTTGCACTAAGACGATCAATGACTATTAACTACCAGGTCTCTTTATTACATCGCCTAGCCACTTATTTATACATTACAAAAAGGGCCTAAACATGGGTAAACTAATGGGCCGACATCCCCATACCCATTACATAATCCCATAACCCAAAAATCCCTGAAAAGGGGTTGAGATCCCACGATCTCCGCTTCGACTTGCGCTCCATCTTCGACAGCTTGTATAAGTCCCAAAAGTAGGTCAAACATGACCAAGGATCCTCAAAACTTGGTCAAGGGCCAACAGGCCCCTAATACTCACCTGTGACTCATCCCGAGTCACTCTGATCTGGGTAGCTCTGCTTCAAAATCCTTGAACTTGGCTCAAGCTGCCTCGACCTGTTTTTGCGCCAAGGCCTCCTGCTTGGAAAACTCCTAGATAACTACTTTGTTGACAGGTACCTCTAAGCATTGTTCAACTACAGTGACGACTTGTTCCAGTTCTGCTCCTCAGCCTTCAATCTCTGCGAATAGTTGGAAAGCCTCATCCTGGATTGGTTGGAGTCTCTAAGTCACTTCCATGACTTTGCTCTGAATGACGTGGACCTGATGTTGAGCAGTGCGCTATTCTGATATCTCAACAGAGTTCCAGTTTTGAAAACCTTCCTTCTGCGAAGTCCCTTCCAAAACATTATGTATATTTTCTATCTTTTCTCTTTTCTTACTGAGCTTTATAGCCTTATTCCCTGCGATATTTGTCTCGGTATTCCTCTTTCCATTCTAATTCTTATCTCCTTTTAGCATAGTAACTTCACGTTGTTGATGGACTTTTGTAGGGTTTAAGGGAAATACTTCTTCTTTATCTCGGGTAGGTGCTTCACTCTTTTGTGAGTCTTCTTGTGTTCTTTCGACATCCAAGTTTCTGGTTTTGAACAACTTTGATCTATTCTCCTATTCTTCAATCAAGTTTTCTATCCTTCTAGTCATGAAATATTTTAATTTTTTCTTCTTCCGTTCTAAGTCTTCCTCTTCTTTTCTTCTGGCATAATCCCTCTCAATCCAAGTTTTTCCTAGTAATATAGAAAATGGGGCGTTGTTCTCAATAAATTTAACAACCTCAAAATCTTCCTATGTCGAAGTTCCATGAGCTCTCATAGATATCTGGGTGAGTCTCCACATAGGGTTATCAGTTTTCCTCTAACTAATCCTATTCCTCCTAATGAAGGGATCATAGAAGGCTTTCCCAAAATTTCCCAAGTTATTTCTGTCATGATATTCACCTGTGTTCCCTCATCCAGAACACAGTTAATGTCGAAGTCTTCTATTCATGTTTCTATGCATTCTTTTTCTTTGAAGATCTCTGATAAGTTGATATTTCTGTGATCATTTAAGGTGTCTTTCATTTGTAGCAATACATTCTCTGATTCTTTCTGGGGTTCTGCCATGGTCTTAGTTTCTTGATCTTCCTCAGGGTTTTCTTGTATCATATTCATTCTTTCAACCTTAGCAATCATTCTAGGGAAATCCAAAACTTCATGGTCCATAGCTTGACAACAAAGACAACTAGGTCTTTTACCAGGGCATTGCTTAGCAAGATGTCTCGGTCTTCTGCAATTATAACAAAGGGTTAATATTATTTTTCTTTGAAATGATCCCCAGCCTTTCCTGTACTACACACTAGGATCATAGTAGCTAACCTGCAAAAAATTCTTTCTAGGGTCCTGCATCCATTTGTTAGTCCAAACATTCTTTCTGTGCATAGGAATAACATATCTTTCATTATTTCTATTAAATCTACTCATATCAAACCTTCTTTCGTTTAGTTGTGCCCTATTTTTCGAGCTAGGAATTTTTTTATCAAACATACCTAGATCCATTCTTTTGAAACAAAAATTTCCACTTATCTTACCTTTTTCAATCAAAACTTTTCACTGTTCTTACTTTTAAAAAAGCACAAAGTGTTAAGATCTTACCTCTTTTCTTCAGATCTGACTTTTCTTCTTAGCACAAATCTTTACAGGTCAAGTAGAATACTACGTGCTAGGGCAACAGATCTACGCTTGGAGCTTTCTCTTTTCTTTAGTTCCCAACAATCACAGTTTCGGGTCTTGGCAAAAGAACCCTTTGTTGGCACAAGGGCAGACCTAGGGTTCAATGCTACAACAACGCACCAACAAAACCCTAACTACCAGCCCTTTCGGCAACACCTACGAAGCAGATGCAGTCTCATCCAAGGTAGAGGCAAGGGTGGTTGCAGGACTACAATGTCTACAACCTTAGCTGGGACATAGATCTGTGATTAAAGTATCCTATCAAAGCACTTAGCAGTTACAGTTCATTAGTATTTAACCATTATCTACTTCGCAGTAAAAAAACCTTATCACAAAGCATCGCAGTATTCACCTAGATCTAGTATATTCAAGCACTAAGAATATTCACATGGGTTAGATCTAACACTTATTCATATTATTAAGCACAAAGCATCAACATATCTATCTATCATTTATCTATGCCAAAGCACTAAGAAAGTAAACACATAACACATCAATACATTGCACAAAGTATAACAACATAGGATATACATGGTTCACCCCAGTGTGGGGCTACGTCCACCTACTCTTCTCTTCTTTATTAGGCTCTTCCAATCTTCTTACATGCACCAAGCCACAAATCCAACTCTGCATAGGACAAGAGATCTGTGTGCACCTCACTAGATCCTCCTTCCCCGAGTTAGGTCACAACACAAAGCCTTACACAATTCGTGCACAAACCCTCTTACACAACACTCGCACTTAGCTCTGCAAACCTTAACTCATTTTTGCACAAAGCCAACTAGCGTTGCACTAAGTCGATCAATGACTAGTAACTACTAGGTCTCTTTCTTACATCGCCTAGCTACTTATTTATACATTACAAAAAGGGCCTAAACATGGGTAAACCCATGGGCCAACATCCCCATACCCATTAAATAATCCCAAAACCCAAAAATCCCTAAAAAGGGGCCGAGATCCCGTGATCTCAGCTTCAATTTGCACTCCACCTTCAAAAGCCCATCAAAGTCCCAAAAGTAGGCCAAACATGACCAAGGATCCTCAAAACTTGGTCAAGGGCCAACACATTTCATTTTCATTTTTCTCTACTTGCATATTGATTTCATGCTTAGCTTAGAAATTTTTGAAAAAATGTCAATATTTTTCTTTTCTAGATTAATTTCCATTTGGATTTATATATATATGGATTAAGGGTGATAACACCACCCTAGATGCTTTGATCCCTTTGTCTGAGTTTTTTGGCCCAGGAGATGTTCCGGTTCTCATGCACTCTACGACGAGCACATGTCCCCAAGTAGGAGCCAGATGTCATCCCCATTTTGTGGATAACTAAGGAGATTATGTCTCAAGGCCCTTAGGTTGCAGATATGGAGTGTTGAGAGAATACATGACTGACAATATCCTTTTGCACAGATGGAGACCCCGTCACCACCATAGATGGTTGCAGATTTCCAGATGGCATCCACCACATCAGCTGGCTTCTGGAAGGAAGTGCGCTTTGCTCCATGAGGTACAAGTCAATATTATGGTGAGAATCATTTCAATATTTAGTCCATTTGAGTATGTTCTATCTTAGATTGCTCTAGATTTCATGATATATGCTTGGACATTATGCCTTTTCCCTACTTCACCTTTTTGGTTGACATTGTGCCCTAGTAATTGGTCTTCCTTTGGGATGATTTTGCTACTAGGAACTCCCTTTAAAGGACATCATACCGTTATCAACCATACTTACCACTTTCCATCACTGTTCCCCCATCATTACCTTATCTCTTGGGATTTTAGGGTGTATTGACCCAAGAAGGGGTTGTCCCTCATTCTATGGGAAGAAGGGGCTGAAGGCCCAGTGATCCGAATTTATGCAGGAACGCAAAAAAATACACAAATAACCATGAATACAAATATGCAACATAAATAACACTTCATTTCATTAATATCAAAGAACTGAAATTTGTTTACAGACATAACAAAAATAAACTAGCCAGGGCGTTGGTAGCTTATCTTCGAGAAGAGATGTGGTGGCTATAGTCCTATGAACTCTGTGTTACAATGAGGCTCGAAGGCCTATATAGTATTGAGAAGCAATGGAAACCCTAAACATCCAAAAACCTAACCCTAGGAGATGAAATGCCAGAATATGGGCCCCGTCGGGGTAAATTGGTACATCAATTTCATGGGGTCGTAACTTAGGCATACTATCTTTGTTTGATGCATATGATACATCGTTAGAAAGATCCATCCGAGGAATACAACTGCTTACTGTAAACGTCATGGCCTAGATTGAACTAATATTTGTTGGAATTTTGATTCCCAAAAAACGTCGTTTAGGGCCTCAAAACGGCTCCGAAAGTTCAGGACCCGAAAAACTGCCAAAAATAGTAAATTGTGCTACAATTAAGGAAATTGAAAAACTGAAAGAAACAATGGTGGGGGTCCAAGTGGAATAGGCGGGTGGCCACCAATATCCACCTCAATCATTCCTCCCCCCTTAGGAAGCAATGGTCCCCATTGCGTTGAGTTCCTCCATGAGATGAGGAAACTTCTGGTGAATTTGGTCCCTGGTGAGCCACTTGCCCTGGTGAAGGAGTTGGCCTGCTTTGACAACTCGATATAGTTGGATCCTATGCTAGTGGGTGTTCTTGATTTGTGTGTCCATAATTTGATCAGTTGTGGCTTATTCCATGCAGTCTGGTTTTAACTCTGTTGGTGTGAGTTGTTCTGCCATGTTGGATGTGTCCAGTAGAGGTGGAAAGTAAGGCCGAAGGCAATCCACATTGAACGCTGGGTGCATACCAAGGAATGGTGGGATACTGAAATCGAAAGCATTGTCCCCTATATACTTGGTGATGGTGTATGGTCCATATCGAAGCGGGCAAATTTTGCATGGGGATCCAACAAGGTGCTCCTTCTGCAAATGTAGCCACACTTTGTCACCCACCTGGAAGTTGTGTTGTCCCCGATGTTGATCATGCCACTGCTTCTAATTAGCATTGTCTCTGTTCAATATGTCATGAAACTATTGGCAAATGTGTTGAATATTCTCAATGAAGTTGTTCACCTTGGCAACTTCAGACTGGACTTGAGCTGAATCAGCCTGAGTAGCTGTAAATGGTATGGCTACGTCAATGGGACATAGTGGTTGGAATCCAAATCCCACCTGAAAGGGGTTGTGGTCGATTGAGCTATGGAGGGCTCGATTATAGCTATGTTTCACATAGGGTAGGCTCTCATCCCATGTGCATGGATTCTTTGACTTGTACATGTACAAAATGTGTACGGTCATCCTGTTGACGACCTCTATCTGGCCATTAGTTTGGGGATGGAAAGTTGTGGACTTGGTGGACTTGGTGAGCTTGGTGTCCAACATTGACCAGAGGCTGGAACAAAATGTACTGAGGAACCTGTTGTCCCGATCTGAGATGATAGACTGTGGGATCCCTAAGTGTACCCACACTCATTCAAAGAAGAGTTTAGCAGTGACTTCTGTTGTGATATTCTTCTTGCAGTCCACCATAATGGCCATCTTCGAGAATCTGTCGATGAACATGAAAACACAGTCGTTGCCATTCTTAGTAGAAGGAAGGCCTGACATGTAATCCATGGAGATGGATTCCCAAGGTCGACTAGGGGTAGGCAACGGACTATAGAGGCTTTGATTCTTGATGGTCAGTTTGGCAATGGTGCAGGAAGTGCAAGATCTAATGTACTTCCCGACATCCTGTTGAAGGTTTGGCCAACATAAATACTTCTGCAGTACTGCCACTATTTTCTCGACCGTGAAATGCCCAACAACCCGACTATAGTGTGCTTACCAAATCATCTGGGCACACTCGCTTGAAGGAACACAAAGGTGTCCCAGGTGACATAGTAGTGCTTACTGGAGGTGAAAATTTGGAACGTGGTTACCCACCAAGAGTGTCTTGTATGTGTGGCCGAAATATGGATCTCTCTTGTAGATAAGTGGCCAATCAAAAGTCTCATACCCACAAGAGTTGAGCATGGTGGTTATCGTCATGATCGATGGTCGACTGAGGCAGTATGCAACATTATTCGTGTTGTCGTTCTTGTAATTGATGTTCAAATGAAATTGTTGCAGATATGTGGACCAATTATGATGGTGATTATTATGCAACTTCCCTTGTGTCTGTATGAACTGCAGAGGTTGGTGGTTTGTGTGGATGATCGTTTCCTTCCCCAAAATGTAATGCTTTCATTGTCGGCAAGCCTGCACAATGGAATACATTTCTTTGTCATAAGTGTGATACTTTCAGACTGTGTAGGACAATGTCACATTATATGTCATTGGATGCCCTTGTTGAGTAAGGACTTCCCCAATAGCATAGTCAGAGGCATTTGTATCGATCTCAAATGGTTGTTGCAAGTCTGGTAATGTGAGGACTGGGGCACAACAGAGGCAATGTTTCAATTCTACGAACGTCTTCTGTTGAGATTTCGACCAAAATAATTTTACTTTCGCTCCTCCCTTGGTGACTTGATTCAAGGGCCAAGTGATATGAGAGAATCCCAACACGAACTTGAGGTAGAAATTAGTAAGACCCATAAAGTTGTGAAGCTCTATTAGAGTGGTCGGGGTTGGCCAATTTCAGATGACTTGGATCTTGGTTGGATCGACATGCACCCCATGCTCATCAATAATCTAATATCCCAAAAGTACACTTCTCCAAATTGGCACACAACTTTTTTTTCAAAAGTGTTTGGAGGACCTGTCGGATGTGGTGGAGGTGCTCTTCCCAAGTTTGGTTGAAGATCAGGATGTCATCCAAGTACACTACTAAAAATGAGTTGGTGAATGGAAGCAAGATGTCGTCCATCAACCTCATGAAGGTTGCAGGAGCATTTTTCAACCCGAAAGGCATGAACAACCATTCGAAAACGCCCTCGTTGGCTTTGAAGGAAATCTTCCACACATCAGACGGTTCGATTGGTACCTGGTGATACCAAGACTTCAAGTCGATCTTGTTGAAATATTGATCTCCTTTGAGTTGGTCCATAAGGTCATCAATCTATTGGATTGGGTACCTATTCCAGACAGTGATCTTATTCTGCGCCCGATAGTCAATACAGAGTCTCCAAGTCCCATCCTTCTTCTGCACCAACACGATCGGTCTCCCATAGGGAGATGAACTTGGCCGAATGTGACCTTTCTGCAGCAGCTCCTAAATCTGCCTCTTGATTTCATCGTTCTCCATAACAGAGCATCGATAGATCGGTCCATTGGGTAGTGACACACCTAGGGTCAAATCGATGGGGTGCTTGACCTGATAGTGCAGAGGCACCCCTGCGGGTGAGGTGAATATGTTCTGGTAATCCTCCACGACCTTGTCCATTTGTTGTTGTCATTCAAAGGATCCATGTCTGGAGTTCATGGCCACAATATTCTTCTTTCTCTGAGGTCGAATTATCAGGAAAACAAATTTCCCAGTTTTGGAAATGAGCTTACTGCATTGTTTTGCAGTAACCAAAGAGATAGCGACATGCGGTGGTATAACCTTTGGTATCCTGTACAACTTATTTCCCAAGGTAATAATAACAGTGTGAGGTTGGGACTCATACACAACATGTTGCTTCCACAAGTATGTTTTGCCTAATAATACATCACAAACATCAAGAGGAGCAATGTCAGATAATACCTCATCGATGAAGGGCTTGATGCTGTAGGGAATGCGACACTGTTGGCTGATGCGGAGATCCCGTCCTTGGTGAAGCCACTCGATGGTGTACGACTGTGGGTGTGTTGTTTTCAACAAGCCCAACCACTTGACGACTTTTTTTGAAATGAGGTTCTTTTAGCTCCAACTGTTGACAATAAACTGTAGTGGGGAACCCTTTACCGACATCTAGAAGTGGAAGAGATGCTCCTCCTCCTCTGGATTTTTCGGTTCTTCCTTTTGGATCTTTGTGGTGGAAATGATGATGTTGGGATCTGCATCGATAATATTCTTCCCTCTGTCATTCCCCTTCTTGGGTTCTGATTCAGTGTCGGAGCATGCATCTGATTCAAAAGCCCTCATCTCGATCACTAGTGACTGTTTGGCCCGACACTCACTTTTGTTGTGAGTGGAGCTTTTATGGAACTCACAACACTTTCCTGTGTCCTTCGGATTCATAGTGTTGTTACTTTCTTACGGATTTGGCAGGTTGTCTTGAGTCTCAATGCCTTGGATTTTTCATTTGTTCTACGGTTTGGGGGCACCTTTCGCTTGTTTTCGATTCACAGATCCAAAGTCTCGCTTCTTCTGTTTGAATTTTTGCTCAATCTTGGCAGCATACCGGTATGTCGTACCAAGCGAGGAGATGTCGAGGAACTTCATTTCCTCCTGAATGTATCTGTGTAGACAACTTTGGTACTTCAACACCAAATGTTTCTCTTAATATTTGATAGCCAACTTTGTGCGCAGGGTATGGAACAGATTCGTCAGCTCATGCAAATCTTGATCCCTTTGTTGTTGCAGCGTAGTCCATTGTATGTACTTGTCCTCATAGCTCCCCATGGGATAATATTGTTCCTTTATGGCATCTTGGAAAGAATTACAAGTGGGTATGTCCGAGAACAAAGCGTTTTCCTCCTCCGATCCTTGTCCTTTTTCTCACAGTAGGTTTCCCACCAGTCCTTGACATGGTGGGCGGCTTTGAGCAGTGAAAAAATAATCTTCTCCTGGTCGAAAAAGTCATGAACCGAGAAATATCCTTCTAATAGATTCAATCATCTATCTATGACATCTACATATATTTGGCCATCAAATATGGGAATGTCAAAGTTTACTTGTACCTTAAAAGGGGTTGCACCTCCAAAGTGGCTGCTGGATGCAGATGCACCGCTAGTGGGAAATCGTTGAAGGATCTGGGCGAAGTTATCCATCATCGCATTCCTTTGTTTTTCAAGGGCCTTCTAGAGCAATATTTTGATAGGATCTCATGCTCCCTCATTTTTCCTTTTGTCCGCCATGGGTGGCCGTCGGGGTTTGTGAGGCTGATCTTGTAAAGGTTCAACCAGATTGAGTCCTAACTCCTTATACCCTGACCTCGTTGGGGACATGCAAAGAAGGATCGAGAAAGAGAAAATTTCTCTGATACCACTGATTCAAATTTATGCAGAAACACAACAGAATACATAAATAACCATGAATACAAAGATGCAGCAGAAATAAAATTTGATTTCATTAATATCAAAGAACTAAAATTTGTTTACAAACATAACAAAAATTAACTAGCTAGGGCGCTGGTAGCTTATCTCCGAGAAGAGATGTGGCAACTACAGGCCTTTGAAATCTATGTTACAATGAGGCTCAAAGGCCTATATATTATTGAGAAACAATGGAAACCCTAAACATCCAAAAACCTAACCCTAGGAGATGAAACGCCAGAATATGGGCCCCGTCGGGGTAAATTGGTACATCAATTTCCCGGGGTCGTAACTTTGGCATACTATCTTCGTTTGACGCATATGATACATCGTTAGAAATATATATCCGATGAATAAAACTTCTAATTATGAATATCATGGTTCGAAGTAGACTAATATTCGTCGGAGGTTTGATGCCCAAAAAACATCGTTTAGGGCCTCAAAACGACTCTGGAAGTTCAAGACCCAAAAAACTGCCAAAAATAGTAAATTGTGCTACAACTAAGGAAACTGAAAAAATGAAAGAAATAATGGTGGGGGTCCAAGTGGAATAGGTGGGTGGCCACCAATATCCACCTGGATCATCCAGATGGATTGATTTTGGGTAAAATATAAAAGCCTTGTATGAAACTTCTATATGATTCACCTAGGTATCACCCAAGAAAGAAATGAAACACTTATCTTTGAGTAAAGGGGGACCCACAATGAAATATGATTTAAAATGATTAAAAGGTTAGTTGAAGGATAGGAACTCTCATCACGAGATGATATATCACATCCATGAATATCTAGTGGTACGACATTACCATCATCTAGTCACGAAATCAGGGTAACGGCTCTAAGTTGCATGGTTGAGAGAAAGGGGGTCTCATCACGATCCAACCTTCTCATCTCCACTAGGTGTTTGTGGGTGACATTTCCATTATCTGGAAACCATGCCAGGGCAGTGGCCTTCAACCTTCCCTTAAAATTATGAAAGAATAAAATAATGGCAAATAATGGGCTTGGAAAAAATGCATTACGGACGAAGGTACTACACACCCTCTACAAAGGCTCCCATGAATGAGACACTACAACCTGTTGTATGTCATGATCCTTATGCCCATTAAGTCTTGACCCCAACCAAATCACCCAATTTACATGGCTTAGAGAAGGATCTCTTGGAAACTTTCCTTGACCTAGGGAAAGATATACCCAATAGGACACCTCATCAACCCTCCCATATTCAAGCTTGACAAGTCGCACAATGTCTTTGAGAAATTAACTGTTTGATATAGTGATCTTTGATGCATGTGATTAGGTGGCTCATTTATTGATTGGATTCAATTGTTATGATGTTATTAGTTGAGATCCTTTCAGGGTGTGCTTATTTGTCTTTGTAGGACCTAGTTGGTGGACAGTTTTGGAAGAACAAGCTTAGCTTGGGCTTCCATGGGGCTTGAAGCCTACAGGTGGATGCCAAGGATCCCCATGTTGGATGAGAAAGATAAAACTTGAAAGGCCTAGGAAATGACTCGGACTATGTAGCCTATCCCCCACATGCCAAGTGTTTTTCCTAGGAGAGGCAAAACGTCTCTTTTTTTAGCATGATGTCACCTAAGGGGGTTAGGGCATGGTGGTGTGGTGACATGCAATGGCACATGGACGTTTTGAGGGAATAATGAAGGAAGTGGCCGTATTTCTTGATATATGGATTTGGGAAGCCCCTCCACTCTACTCCATCACCAACGAACTCCTCTTTGTGCCAAAACGTCCCCTAAAGCAGTGACATCGATATGAATTAGGGTTTTTCTTATGTGCAAAAGTGAATTTTTAATGAATTTTTTAATGTTACATTGTTAAGGGGGAAAGATTAGGGTTGTTGACCCCTAGTTTTGTGTTTTACCCCTAAATATGTGGACAAGTCACCTTGGTGACATTTTGTATAAATAAGAGATCATAAGATCTCATTTTAACATAACTCTTTCTCTTGTGAGAAGTACTTGGTCTGAAATTTTTGCTACACTTGGAGTATTTTGCCTCTTGTGATATGGAAAATTGATTTTGGGTTATTTTTTGATGAGGATAATGGTGTGCTATCACTTGGAGGTCACTCTCTTTCTTTTGTGGAGGTTTACTTTGGCATCTAAATGCTTTTTCTTGAATGGTTCCACCATAATTGTCAAGCTTTTAAAGTTGTTTTGCAAGGGTTTAGTTGAGGAAGTAAGAGGATTTACACCCCTCATCTTCAAACCCTATATAGGTTACTTTAATTGGGAAGTAATATGGTTTACACCCCCAAGGATTTAGTAACCCTAGCTCTTTCTTCTTAACCCCATTAACCCATAACTAAAGGCACTAATCTTGCGTTGGAGAAATAAAATAGTGCATTGGGAAACATGATTTTTGGTCATTTTTACTTCTTGTAAAGTAGATTGTATTCATTGTGCCTTGGGAACCTCAGATCCACTAGGGAATCCCCATCAAGGGGCTACTTCTTTCTGTTGTTATAAAATTACATATTTATCCATTAGGGCTGCAGAAACCCTAACTCATTTCTTAATAACTCTCTTATCAACCATTGGATTTTGCTCAAAGTTTTTACACCTATTCTCCTTGGTCTAGCACACTTTTTGGAAAAGTTTGAGGTATTTTCATTGGCTTATTTTGTTTCTGTAATACATTGAATGTTACATACACAAGGCTGAAATAATTTTCTGCAGATAAGTGTTTACAACAGCCTTATCGGTTGTGATAAGATCTTGGTCTTTCATCTTGATTTTAGCTAGTATTTAACTAGTGTTTCTCTTGCATATTATACTGTATCTCTAGCATTTATTTTGAAGCTTGAAATATCATTTTATTTCTGATATACTTTGTTACTAACAACTGCTATTAGGGACATCAAGCTTAACTTTCTTTTCCAAGTGATCATACTGCAATATATGCTTGTTTGTCTTGTGTCTCAGGCAGGTTTTTCACCATTTGTTGGTTACTCAAAATACTTAGCAACCCTTGGAACTTATGAAGACATTATTCCAATACCTTAATACCATTTAGACTTGACTTATAGGGGCTACATTTCCATATTCATCCATCTCCATCTCATTCCCCCTAGGGTCATCGGGATCGCCTCCCTAGAGTGAACTAGTCACCCTTGAAGTGTGGGACCTACATCGAGGTGACATTGGGTGTAGTGTTCCTAAGTTGTAGCATTTTCTTTTGTGGTTGGGTCGGGATTTTCCCAACACACAAATTGTGCTATAACATTTTGGCATCGTTTCCAAGGAGGATTTTGAATCCTCTTCATAACCTTAACGACACTTTGGAAATCTATCTCAAATCCTTCCCCTTAGATTGAATGATGAATCCACCCAAGGGACGTTGTAAGGCCTGCCTATTTCAGGGCTCAAAATAAATATAAATATCTTCTGATCTCCTAATTTAATGACTGCAATTTAGTTTAGAATTGTCTTTCTACAAGGAATAATCTGGTAGATATATAGTATAAGAACAAAAACAACATAATAACAACATATCAACTAGTAAAATGCATAAAATGTGTACCTCGACCTACATGTTGGTATATTTATCCCCTTTATTGTTTTCTTATTCTCTTGCCCAAACTTCCCAACTGAATATTAACCTCCCAACCAACTAGGAACAAACTCTTCGACTTCCTAGCTCCAGGAATCCTTGTGGTTTTCTGGCCCCCAAGCCCAAAGTTCCCAGCAACAACAGTTCCCTGTGAGAGTTCCCAAAACAATTTGTTCTCCCAATTTTCCTCCTCCTCTTGTTCCTCTTGCATAATTTTTCCAAAACAAAAATGAGACCCTTCTCCAAGTCCCCTCCTCTCTTCCTTATCCTACCCTCTCATTCAATTCCCCAACTACCTTACCCCCCCTCATTAATTCCCCAACATCCTTATCCCTTCATTAATTACTTCACCTACCTTTTAATAATAAAATAATAAAAGACTTATTTATTTTAATAAAAAAAATAAATTTAAATTAACAACTATGAAAATTAAATAATCGATTTGGGCTATTACATACATCCACCCTTCAAGAAACTTCATCTCGAAGTTAGAGTAATTTAGAATACAAGAGTAATGACACATGATTCATACATCCACATTGTTGAGGAAAATATATGAAATGATCTTACTCAAGCATTTTCAGATGCTTCTTGGCTAAAGAAAAATAGATGAGAATATCACCCTATGTTTATAGCCAACAAAAATAATATCCTAACTCACAAGTAGTAATTACAAGTGCTTAGGCTAGTCTTTTATCAATAAAAAACTTGCTAGAAATTTACTTTTTATATAATTTTCTGAATATAACAGTTGCTGAAATAAATTTAAAGACATAAGTAAAAATACGAAGATGATAATCAAGATAGATTAGATATAAAGAAATCTGTTATTTCATTCCAATTCACCAAAGAGTCATTCCTTTACAAAATTTCATGCAGAAATTTAGGACCAAAGTCAAACTTAGACATCCCCGATGGAACATACAAAATGTTGGTTGTGGAGCCTGATTATCTTCCTGATTCAGAGGTCCTTGCTTTCAACTATATTTATACCCCATGAAGTATTTACACCCCAAAAGTATGTACACTCTTCCATGTAGGGGAGTGCAGAGGGGGGGTACCCCCTCTGCGGGGTCCGGGGGGTTTGGGGGAAAGCGGGCCCCCAGTGGGGGTTCGGGGGCGAAGCCTCGAAGGAAAAATTGCCTTGTAAATGTATATTGTAATTTCATTGTAAATATGGACTGTTTATTATAAGGTCACAGATCTAACGGTAGAGATTATGTTAGGGATTTTTTCCCTAGAAGGCAAGCCTCTTTTATGAGGGAAATGTATTGCGGCTATGATAGATGGCAAATATTGTATTCTGAGAGAGAAGACTGTGAGAGAAAGAAGAGGAAGTTACAATGGGTTTTGCTGTAGGTTGTATCCCTTCATTTGCTAGATAATAATAAAGGAAGGACCTGACAATTTCTCTGGTGGACGTAGCCCACACTGGGTGAACCACGTAAATCTGTGT
>ML778795.1:206940-231053 GCA_009831015.1 Picea engelmannii
CTTATGGGATTATGAAAATAACAAAATCATTAGGAGTAGGGATGTCATATTCAATGAGAAGGTCATGTACAAAGATCAGTTGCAGGGAAAGAAATAGGAAAAAGAAAAACAAGAATACATAGTGCTTGATGATATCACTGAAAAAGAAATTCCAAAGGAACCAGAAAATCAAAATGTACAACAACAGGAGCAGCAGGTACCTCAAACACCTGCAAGTGTTGTTAGAATATCTACCAGGTTAAGTATACCCCCTGAACGATACTCTCCATTGTATTATTTATTGTTGACTAATTATGGTGAACCAGAATGTTATGAAGAGGCAATGCAGGTAGACACCAAAAAGAAGTGGGAGCAAGGCATGAAAGAGGAAATGGATTCCTTGGAAAATAACCAGACTTGGGACTTAGTTTAGTTTCCTGTGGGAAAAAGAGCATTGCAGAATAAATGGGTTTACAAGTTTAAGGAAGAATATGGAGGAGAAAAGCGGTACAAGGCTAGACTTGTTGTAAAGGGGTTTGCACAAAAGAAAGGAATAGATTTTGATAAAATATTTTCTCTTGTTGTTAAAATGACTTCAATTAGGACTATTTTAAGTATTGTGGCAGTAGAAGATTTGCATCTTGAACAGTTAGATGTAAAAACAACTTTTCTCCATGGGGATTTGGAGGAAGAGATTTATATGTAGAAGCCATAGGGGTATGAGGTCAAAGAGAAGGAGAATTTCGCATGCAGGTTGAAGAAGAGCTTGTATGGCTTAAAGCAAGCTCCAAGGCAGTGGTATTTGAAGTTTGACAGGTTCATGACAGAACAGGGTTATAGTGGATGTCATTCTGATCACTGTGTTTATTTTAAAATGCTAGAAAATGGAAGCTATATTATCTTGTTATTGTATGTAGATGACATGCTTGTTGCAGGGTCTAATATGCAAGATATAAATATGCTCAAGAAGAAATTAGCCAATTGATTTGCGATGAAGGATTTGGGTGCTGTAAAGAAAATCCTTGGCATGAGAATAACAAGAGACAGAAAAAATCGCAAATTGACATTGTCTCAGGGTGAGTACACAGAGAAGGTGTTGGAGAGGTTTAGAATGCAGAATGCAAAACCAGTTAGTACACCTTTGGCTATCCATTTCAAATTAACTAAGGAAATGTGTCCCAAGACATAGGAGGAGATATAATACATGTCCAGGGTCCCTTATTCATCAACAGTTGGCATCTTGATGTATGCAATGGTTTGCACAAGACTAGATATTGCACATGCAGTGGGAGTTGTGAGCAAGTATATGAACAATCCAGGTAAAGAACATTGGGAGGAAGTAAAGTGGATTCTCAGGTAGTTGAGAGGTACTACTACTCATGCATTATGTTTTGGAGGTTCAGACACTTTTCTACAGGGATATGTTGATTTGGATATGGCAGGTGATAAAGACAGAAGGAGGAGCACCACAGGGTATGTTTTTACTATAGGTGGAACAACAATAAGTTGGATTTCAAAACTACAAAAGGTTGTTGCACTTTCGACAATAGAGGCGGAGTATGTTGCTGCTACAAAGGCTAGTAAAGAGATGATTTGGTTATAGAGGTTTATGGAGGAATTGGGAAAGAAGCAGGAGAATAGCAGGTTGTACTGTGATAGTGAGAGTGCAATTCATCTTGCAAAGAACTCAACCTTTCATTCGAAGACTAAGCATATATAGTTGAGGTACCACTTCATACGATCTGCCTTTGAAGATGGACATTTGAAGTTGGAAAAGATACAAACTAGCCAGAATCCTGCAGACATGTTAACAAAGGGAGTAACCAAAGAGAAACTGAGTTCCTGCTCAGTTTCAGTTGGTCTTCAAGAATGAAGATGAAGATGAGAAATTTTCTAGGTCCAAGAAGGTTCAGAGTCTAGCATATACAACAACGGTGGAGTTGTTAAGATCAGTCTCCAAGTGGGAGATTGTTGGTTGTGGAGCCTGATTATCTTCCTGATTCAGAGGTCCTTGCTTTCAGCTGTATTTATACCCCATGAAGCATTTACACCCCAAAAGTATGTACACTCTTCCATGCGGGGGAGTGCAGAGGGGGGGTACCCCCTCTGAGGGGTTTGGGGGGGCTATCCCCCCGGCTGGGGGGTCTGGGGACAAGCGGGGGTTTGGGGGAGAAGCCCCCGAAGGAAAAATTGCCTTGTAAATGTATATTGTAATTTCATTGTAAATCTGGACCGTTCATTATAAGGTCACAGATCTAACGGTAGAGATTATGTTAGGGATTTTTTCCCTAGAAGGTAACCCTCTTTTATGAGGGAAATATATTGTAGCTATGGTAGATGGATAATATTGTATTATGAGAGAGGAGACTGTGAGAGAAAGAAGAGGAAGTTACAACGAGTTTTGTTGTAGGTTGTATCCCTTCATTTGCTAGATAATAATAAAGGAAGGACCTAGAAATTTATCTGGTGGACGTAGCCCACACTGGGTGAACCACGCAAATCTGTGTCTCTCTTGTATTATGTATCTTCTGTGTTTTGTTTCCGCATTCATTTTATTTTATTGCTCCGTGGTCCTATTTTTCTAACACAAAAGGACCTCCGACAGAAAATAAAAAACTGAACTCTAAAAGCTAGATCATCTTGCCACAGATTGCTTCCCACTCGACTCTGCACAATAGCCTTTGTCACTCATGAAAACTAATTCAAAAACAAACAAGTCTACACAGACTATAAAAGATAGATCAAGACCTCTGAAAAACAAGTGTCTGAATGATGTAATTCAACCCCGAATCTTGTTGTCTACAATAAGACCTTGCTATCATAAAAATAATTAGGCTTGTGATAAATTAAGGAATGAATGAAAATTGAACTATCTCCACATAAACTCAAAGAGAAAACCTTAGTATGCTTCTCCTTCTATCTCCTTTGTTCCTCCCTTTCCTTTTTCCTTTAAACAAATTAGAATTGGTTGAAGTAGTTGAACCAACTCATTAGTTAAGTTAATTAAAAGACTCAACCAACTTTTAGTTAGGGGGAAAAGTAATAATCATAATAATGGTTATAAATAAATAATAACTAGTAGGTGGGACCCCTTGTGACTCCCTTTAGCTCTTAACAATCATAACATACTATTTTATTAAGAAAAACACACCTCCTTGCGACTCCCATCCATATTAACATTTGACAATTAATCTCAAAATATTTGAAATTATCTTCAAAAAATATATTACTCATATATCCAAAAAAACATGTTGTCCAAAATTTATAAAGTCAACCATCATCAACCATAAATAACATAATAACTCAAAAACCATATTTCGCACTCTAAGATGCAATCTTCCCTTGATTTTTGTTGTCACCCTTCGATTTTCCTGAATTTTCCTTTGGATGCACTGAGCCTTTAGGCCTAATCTCATTGATCACGTGGGAACAATCGTCCCTCAAATGAATCCGAGAAGACATGGATTTGTCAGAGCCATTGGAGGGCGAGGAAGGGGAAGCAATGGATTTTCCTTTGTCAAGGGCATGGTGGGCCTCAATTTTCAATCTTTTGCTAGCATGGGAGGACTGCACTGGCAAGTGGTCAGGTGCATCTTAGAAAATCTGATTGTTAGGCGGAGGAGCAGGAAAAGACAAATTGGTCCAGCCACGATGTTGGGAGACTATCGGGTGGATAATCTCTTGCCATCCATCATTTATGGGAACCTTGGGTTGAAATGAGACATGAGGGGGAACAAGAATACCGAGGGCTTGCGGAACTTGGAAGGGAGGCCTTTCAGGCCTAGGTTGGACCACCCCTTGCCCAATCCAATTGAAAAATTTGGCCTAAAAAATTGACCTAACTCTTGTGAGTCAACGTCAAAATGTATGGAGAACCTTGGTCTTCTTGGGCCTCTGTTCCAGTTACCTCTCCTGCTGTTTCCTTTGCCATTTCTACCTCGGCTAAAAAAACTCATTCCTGCATGCATGATTGATTAGCAAATAGTCTTTTAAATAACCATACATGACAACTCTTTAAAAATATGAAATAGATTTTGGCTCAACAACGTATCAGACTCATGCAATCTAATCCATACAAATTGTTAAACTATTTGTCAATGAGCAGGGGGTGAACAAAGGGTTCTAGGATATTCGAGGGGCTTGTATTGAGTGAAACATGATACAATGGGGGGGGAAAAGAAAATGATTACTACTCAAAGACAACAACAATCAACTATAATGAAACCAAAGAAATTATTCACTGTAATCCAACCAAGACAATGTAACTTCCAACTGCTTCAATACATAATTCTTCTTGACTGTAATCAATTTTAGAACAGGGAATGAAAACTGAATGTGGGAAAGTGATGGGGTTGTAATTAGTGAAAAGCGAAATAATGCTAGGGAAGGAGAGCGATTAATATTCATAAAATTAATCAAGTGATCCATAAACCCCTCTGGAAAAAGGAAACACCTCAACCAAATGACCAGTGAGACCCAAAACAATTACTGTGTAAAGTTCAAACAATTCTATGCATTTTCTTGCTCACTGTTTGAAATAAAATACTTAAGACAACGCCATCAACAAGACAATATGCATTACACAACAATTTGTAAGGGAGCTCTATTTTTCTCAATTATTCATTTAACATTTGAGCAATTTCCAAATGAATACACAGTCAATACTTCCATTATGCTCATCAACCACTTCCAACCATTTCAATCATCAAAAGCAGACATGAAAACGTGCTCTATTATGTCTCTTAATTCATTTAATAATTAAATTGCAATGAGGTTATATTGTCACAGCACTCATGCCTATCACCGTTAAACTGCATGATAATCATTTAACATACATAGTGGATAGTCCACACAATGACCCATATTAAGAATGCAAAGATATTGCCTTTCCATTTAAACAACAATCAATACTTCAACCTATGCTATGTTGTGGAATACACAACTATTAGACAGAACACAATTGTGTTTCTGTGACTGTACAGGTCCAACTTTACTTGACTCTAAACATTTAAAATTCTTTGATATCCATACAACACAACGAGGCAGCGATAACATGCCTAATTTAATAACACAAGTCGATCAAAATAAAACAAATCCATGTTTAAATCTCTATGACTATCTAAGGGCATGACCCAATAATATCGATAACAGGTACTATGTATAACCATGCCATAACTACCACTATGCAAAATTCCCATTTGACAATTTTAAACACACAGTCATAGTGTAATTAACTCAACCTATCGTGTCAAGCTATCAATCCATTACAAAGAGGAAGCAACAATATCGCTCAAATTAATCAACCTGCAACCAAACCATAGTATGTAAAACTTGTGCCCATACTTGATGATGCAATCAAATAACCATAACACATACAATGGATATAATTTCCATAGTCATCCTGGTTGCAATAACTATTTGGCCAAAAAAAATCATAGTTTCAGTGACCATTTATTCGTGGTGTAGGAACACCAGACATACAAATGCATTACGCTCGAAACATCATTAAACAATTGTAACTAATGTTGAGTTTAACATCCCAATAATCTTCAATGCAAAAGACAGTGATTGTGTATCAACCCCAATCTTCAATAAACCAATTCAATGATGATCTTATTACTTGGACTATCATAATAATCAACAACCGACCTAACACGCTGTGGAAACCACACATACCCATGCATCTACATGAAGCGACGTTGTGAATTACTCAATTAAAGATAGTGTTGGGTTATCAATTATTTAAACATAAGGAGAGCGACAGTGTATTTGATTTGTCCAATTAACCATATAGAGCTTATCCATTTATAATAACAAATGTAGTGATTAGATACCAAAACCAACACCATTGTCACAGAATCAACTGGGCGAGCTGGTAATCAAC
The DNA here is from genome assembly GCA_009831015.1 of Picea engelmannii. Classification (NCBI taxonomy): domain Eukaryota; kingdom Viridiplantae; phylum Streptophyta; class Pinopsida; order Pinales; family Pinaceae; genus Picea; species Picea engelmannii. Next base: position 212,804 of record ML778795.1, read on the forward strand.
TCTGTCAACAATACACACCAATCCATAACAACTAATAGTAAACCCAACATGCCACAACAATTTTCTCTATCAACCCTCGGACTTGAGGAGTCGAGGGTTTTTTCTGTGGATCAACACAGGGAGGCTAGAGTTGACTCCTCTCAATGGTGAAAACCTCTGAGACCAACGGTGCACACACAGAGAAAACCACGATTCATTTTGTGGACATGTGACAAATCCTACGAGAGGATAGGCTATGAACAAAGGATTAAGGTTCCAACTCGGCTTGGAACCTTAGAACTTCTCAAGTTGGTCCCTCACAATATTTCAAGCGAGGATTGTTAGTGTTGTAGGAAAAAAATTGCTTCTGTAAATCCTTTAGAATGTAAGAGTTAGTGTCCAAGACAAAAGAAATTTTAAAAGAACCTAGAAACAACACTTAGAACTCTGATGTAATTATCGGCCCCTTGATGCACACAATCAGATCATCAAGATAGAGATGGATACTGACCAATTCATCGAAAGTTGTGTGTATAGGTCTTTTAAAAGAGGTACTTGCATCAAGTAAGCCAGAAAGCAGGCATTTGTAAGACACGGTACCCCAATTAGTGATAAGAGTGGTTTTGTGAACATTTTCCCTTTTTACCTTGATTTTATTGTAACCCAGAATTTCATCAAGTAAGGGCTTCAACTGTGACTCTACAACCTGCTGCAGAATTAGTCCTATATTGAGGGGGGGGGGGAGATTTCTCATAATAGCTTGACTGAAGGTACGAAAACTAAAATAGGTTCTAATATGATAAGCAACCTTAGGCACCCAATTTGGAACCCACTTGGAGTGGGCTGGAAAAATGATCCCAGCCTTTAAGAAAATTCCCAACTCCCTTTGAAAGGTTTCTTTAAGTGCAAGGTTAACAGATCTTTGTTTCTACATAACTAGTTTCATGTTTTCCTTGATGGAAATAACATTATGTAGGAGACCTGGATCAAAACCACGAAGATCCTCATAAGTCCAAGAAGAAACCTTTTGAAATCCACCAAGTAGCTTGGAAAAATTCATTTGTAACTCCTCTTCTTTCTATTTTTCTTTATTGCCTACATCACTTGATGAAAACGAACTCTCAAGAAGAGTCAAGCCCTCATGAATCTTTTTGTTTTCTATGGATATAATTTCCTCGGGCTTAAGAGGTTCATATTAAATGAAAGCAAAAATGCTCTCATCATTAGGGAGGGTCTGCCAAGATCCTAGAGGGCCTGCCAAGATCCTACATTGTCAGGGATATATGAACAATAAAGAGATTGAAAAGAACAATCATGCATGTGAGAAAAAAGTTGTTGATTAGGAGAAGCTGCAAGGACAACTAACCGATCATATATTGAATTCAATTCCCTCATAATATGGGTGATGTTGAAAGATAACAGGTTCGAGGTAAGTGCCCAAACTATTTGGGTGTACCGTTCCATCAACTTGTTGCCAGGAGAGCATTTATTACGTATTAGGTTCACAACAAGCTCAGAATCTCCAAAAACTGAAAGGTGACCACAACCAAGATTAAGGTTGCTTTCAATGCCTAATAATAAAGCTTCGAATTTAGAGACATTGTTCGTACAAGAAAACTCTAACTTGTAAGACAAATTATGAATTTTCCCTATAGGGGAAACCAAGATAATGCCAGCTCCATTACCTTCTTTAGAGCGTGAACCATCAAAGTGCATGTGCCACATATCCATCATTTAAATTGATTTGTTCCAAAGGAATATTATCCTCCTCTTCAATGATGGAATACACTCCTAGGTCCTCTTCGATATAGTTTACAGTAGACTTTGGGACACTCTCTATGTAGGGTGAAATACTTCCCTCTCTGAGGACTATAATGTTATTACCATTCTGAGGCATGAATAAATGGGTCCCGTCGAGTGATAGGTATCCACCAGTTAAGGCTTGTCAATCTCTTCCCAAAATGATTGAATAATTTCTTACAGGCATATCAATTACCTGAATACTGAGGGTTGTTCTTATTTCAGGATGAGCACATAAAACCAAGGCCACATCCTTAATATCGCCTATGGTTGTTTGTTGTAGACTATTATAGGAGAGCATGCTTTTGGCATTTTCATTCATACAAGACAAGACTAACTCTTCCATAATAATCTTCGACATCACACTTGGGCCCGAACCACCATCAATGAGGCAACAATGGGAAATCTTATCCATAATTTTTACAGAAATACAAAAAGGGGTATTTTTATAGGGTATCTAAATTTATGTAAACCTACTTTATTTACAGAAGAGTCCACTTCTTTTACCTCTTCAGAAATATTGGCTACAACGGAAGCTTTTCATTCCATGAATTGTTTCAGATGCATCTATTGTTCAGGGATGACAATCATGTCTAGAAGGGTCCCATTTGCTTTGATGTTGGACAACTAATTCAAGATATTGTATTTGGAAGAGGGGAGACGAGAATTTGTTCCTTGACTGTCAGGAACTTTAAGAACCTAGAGAGTAGCAACGGTTGAGGATGAGCTCGGGTTAGAAGAACTGCGGGGAGAATCAAATTTTTCCTTGGGAGTGTAGGCTTTGTTCCTAGTATTGATGACCATGGCATCTTCTGTCTCTGCAAAATATAGGACAACGATAGTAAATTCTGGTCTTTTACCAAATATCTTATATTTGGAACTCTTCTTTACCTCACATGTGGTTTCCTCATGGTGTTCCTCACATAAGTTGCACCGACTTCGAGGCAAGATGGCCTTAGGCTGAAAATTGTTATCAATTGGATTCCTAAGGGGGGTGCAAAGGAGGATGAAGTTCCAGGGGTGAGAGGTGAGGCAGTCCCCCTTCGCTCGAACGCTATCATACTATTATTCATATCTTGTACTAGATGCAAGAGGGTTGTTATAGCAAGATTTTCTTCACCATTGCTATGTTGCACAGAGGGCCTTTTTCCATTTCCCTATGCAGAATTATCAACCCATTTTTGATAAATCCAGAGCCAAAATTATATATATTTTCCACATATACGCTCCCTAACTGCTTTGCAAGATGCGTATATACTTGCTGCTCCACTACAACTCGCATATATCGGTATTTGTGCTAGAAAATACAAAATGAGGTCGGGTTTCCATGTCACGACAAAAGATCTCTGATATTTGGCCTTCCATATACTAGAAACGTTCCAACTCGGCCCTTCAGTTGCATTCTGGAGGCTATAAGAGCACAATTTCGAGCTATGGAAAAAGAGGAGAAAGCATTCAACTTTGAGAGCAAAGTTACTCTGGAGAAATTACTTCATATTGAGTCTGCATCTCTTTGTCCCTCAAGTCTGAACATAGTGTTTAGCCCCCAAGCTCTTTCCTTATTGTCAAGAGGACCTCATTACCTCTTTTCTATGAGCTTGCCTTTGGTGGAGGATTGAAGTAGTGGAGACCCATTTGGAAGGAACTTGGTTTCTTGGTTTCAAACCGTGCCGACATGAAAGTCTATAATGTTGATACTTCTGTTGATCAATTATTAATAGAAATACTCATTTCCCATCCTATCGATATCTTGCAAATATATGATTATTATCCATGGGCATGTTTGTAATGTTTAATAATGGATTGTGTTATCTGATGTGCTAACTCATTTTATATATTGTCACTATATACTTGCATTGCTTGTTTGTTGAGAACTTCTTGTAGGTGTAAATCTTTGGGTCAAAGAGCTCAACGGTGGAATGACTTCAAACGATTGGATCGAGGTAGGCTTCTTCCTCATATTTCACATTAGTTTATATAGCACATGTTGGAATTGAGTTGATTTCTGCAGTCATACCTGTCTGTTGTGGTTTACCCTTGGCCATAGAGAGTTTTTCCCTTATAATAGAATTGGTGACTCCATTGGGGATAGATCTTCCTTCTAAGGGTTGAAGTATTTTTTCTTCTTACATTGCTCTTTTTCCTTTGTGTTTCTTGTCGTATCACAATTGGATAGAGTCTGTTCACTCTGGGTCTGAGTTTTTCAGCCTTTTACCCTTGCCTAGCCTTGTTTTAAAAGATATATGCCCTTTTTGCCCTGATAGCCGCGTATACATGCTTGTTGTCCCACTGCAAGAGGCGTATATATGCCCTTTTCTCTTGAACAATCGCATATACCACTTCCCCTTGCTTGCTTGCTTGCTTGCTTGGTTTAGTTACTGTTGGGTAGGTTTTGAGGATCAATGAGCCTTCTTAGGTCTCTGTGGTGCCTGTTGAGATTATCTGGGATGACAGGAAACCTGTTTGGAGTTGAATTTTTGGGCGGCGTCTTTCTCTTTGTTTTCCGTTTTTGATTTGTCCTCGGTAGTTGGGCTGTCTACTTAGCTGCTTGGTATTCTGCTCAAGTGATTTCTTTTATACACAGTAGAAGTTATATATCAAGTCGATTATCAGTCCATGCATTTTCTTTTTAATACATTGAAAAAAAATAAAAATAGGTATTTTGCATTGGTTGGTATTTTTGTCTTGGAACCTTTATCATTAGCTTAGCACATTTAGTGAAATATTGCATTTTAATTTTGATTTGCAAAGTTAAAATTGAAGATTGCACTATTTTTATTTAGCATATCATTCACCGAAAATTTAAAGTTAGGCTTTGCATTATGTCTATTTTTATTTTTATGCAGAGTCATAACACCACGAGTTTCATTTCCATACCTTTTTGAGTAATCACGTCCAATAAAATTTACACTTTAAACTAAAATTGATTAGTAACGATTTTATTGTTTAGGGTGCACAAACTAGCCTAGGATTTAGTGCCTTGGAATAGGATTTTGTGAACAAACTTCTCTAAGGCAATTAAATCAACATATGTGTTTGAGACAGGGAGTTGAGAAATCCATTGTATAATTGGTAATACCAGGAGGCTCCGCTCACACCAGAGTTAAGCACGAGGTTGCGCGAAGTTTGTTGAAGGGATAACCCCTAGATACTCACCTAGCTTAAGAGATATTTCTATGGATTTATTCATATTTGGGGATCTTGCTAGTATCCATACCTCTATGAGAGGTGGTACTTTCAAGGTTTCGGGCTTTGCTACCCTTCCCATACGGTAATCCAGACTTACGACTGTTCACATGTGCATCGATTATACAGTGGTTGATTAGTTGCTTGACTTAGGTTTCTCATAGGTTACTTGCAGGGGTTATTCTTCTTGTATCCTGAGTCAGATAGTGGTCGGACAACGCACAACCTTTATGAAGGATTACCTCTCCGAGGGGATATGACCGACTGGTTGTTAAGCCCATGAGGGCCCTTATAGCTGATTTTGTTACCTCCAAACTTTAGCGGGGAGTCTCAGGTCCCTCCTAGACGAGACATACCTTCATTTGTGAGGGAATCCACTCAACCACTTTAGCCCGTTTGCATGCATATTGGTCATTTGACTTTTTGGTATTCTCTTTGATTACTAGTTAGCCTTAGGAGTTTGTGACTGAGTTTTCATTATCATGGATAGTGGAGTTTCTTTTTCTCCCTCATTTACTGCTACCCCCCCCATGATGTCCACTCATTTCATGGGGACGAATCCTTCCGCTTCACATTATGGTATGAAAAATTATGGTACTCAGTCAATGACTTGGGTCTCTAATCATTTTTCTCATGGTATGCTCGATATGTCATCGCACTTTCCATCCTCTGTCTTGCCTCCTTATGTGAATACAAGTTTTGGGTCTGGGGGCATGATGCCTCCTTCTTATCCCTCTCTGTTTGGTGGGAGTCATATCCTTCAAACACCTCTTACGGTAGGAGGTTGGAATCTTCCTTCCTACAAATCCACAATGCGAGAAGTAAGTTCCCAATTAAGAAATCTTTCTACTTATTACACTCCATCCACTCATCCTTCTTCCACTATGTCGATTCCTACGAACTCTTTTCCCATGGCAGACCTCTGTCTGTCCTCTGGTGTTTCATCCGGGGGGAGTTATTTTTATAGTATGGGAAACCCCCCTCATGAAGTTCCTTTGCCTGGGGGCAACATATATCCTCACATGAGTAACCCTTGTCATGTCGCTTTCTCTTCACAAGCGGCTTCCTCAATGTCGATGCCCTTACAACCCTTTATGAATCAGTATGGAGGAGGATACTATATTGTTGGACAAGGACAGGGTGTAAACTAGGATCCTTCCTAGCCTGCAATTTCTCAAAATCAATCTTTCCATGCACCTTGGACTCAAATGTCGCAATTCACTACCACCACAAGTCCATTCACTGCGTGTCATACTGGAATTATATCACCAACCTCTGCTAGTCATGTTGGAGATTGGTCAACAACCTCTGCGAGTCATGTTGAAGACCTGCAACCAGCCACTGCAAGTCATGTTGGGGGCACAAGTCCAGTCACTGCGTGTCATACTGGCATTATATCACCAACCTCTGCTAGGCATGTAGGGGATTGGTCAACAACCTCTGCGAGTCATGTTGAAGACCTGCAACCAGCCACTGCAAGTCATGTTGGGGGCACAAGTCCAGTCACTATGTGGCATACTGGAATTATATCACCAACATCTGCTAGTCATGTTGGATATTGGTCAAAAACCTCTGCGATTCATGTTGAAAACCTGCAACCAACCACTGCAAGTCATGCTGGGGGAGCAAGTCCAGTCACTGCGTGTCATACTGGCATTATATCAACAACCTCTGCTTGTCATGTTGGAGATTGGTCAACAACCTCTGCAAGTCATGTTGAAGACCTGCAATGAGTTGCTGCAAGTCATGCTGGGGGCACATGTCTAGTCACTATTAGTCACATACATCACCAACCTCTTCTAGTCATGTTGGGGATCCATCACCAACCTCTACAAGTCATGTTGGAGATTTTCTACTAGCCTTTGCAAGTCATGCTAGGAGCACGTCACCAGCCACTACAAGTCATGCTGGAGGCATTCATATGATTGAGAATCCTAGATGTATCGTACGTAAGCCTATATTCCTTTGCAGGACTTGTGAAGGAAGTCACCTTACTTGTTTGTGTCATTTTACTGCTGGGATACCAGAAGTGTGGGGCTCACCTAAGGGCCGTTCGGGTTCTGAGGCATCTATGGTTTCACAACAATTCGTTCCTTCTTTGGTTGATACACCAATCACGTCGATGCAATCTTCGACCGACACCTCTCATATGTTCGGGGGTGATGCGTCTCTTGAACTTGTTGTCTCACATCTTGCTCAACCAACGGTCGTGTTGATGCAATCTTCGACCAACAACACTCTTGTTTTTTGGGGTGATACACCTCTTGACCTTGTTGTCTCGCATCCTATTCAACCAATGGTTGAGGAAGTGGTTGTATCGATGCAATATTTGATCGACCCCACTCTTCTCTTGGAGAGTGATAAGTCTAAGGAAGAGGTCGCACCAATGCAATTTTTGGTCGATCCCGCTCTTCTGGTTCTGGTTCTATACGTTCTATTCCATGCCCTTAGCAGTTCTATTACTTCACCTTCTGAACAAGAGAGAGTTTTACTCTTCCCGAGTTCTCTCCCTCCAAGTATTGACGAGATTCCCTTTGATTGGGATGGTCTTGTGGGGTATCTAATGCCTCTGCTTATGTCTTTTCTAGGAAGAGACATTATTGAATATATCACAGAGACAATAACCTTCGATAGCACTTTGTCCTCCTTGACTTGGAGAGCTTTGGGTCTTCCTGAGCTTGTGTCGGTTCTTCCTAAGATACCGACATTCCACAGAAGGTCCGCATGGGAGCCTTGGCCTTCCCTGTGGCTTGCCTCCTAGAATCTTCCTAACAAGTCTTAGTTAAGCTCTTTTCCGACTCGTTATTAAAAATTGAAAAGATCGCCAAGTGATTTGTCCCTTTCACACTCGTTAAAATTGGATTTGAAAGATCATGAGTCTTAGTTAAGCTCTTTTCCGACTCGCTATCAAAAATGGAAAAGATCACCGAGTGAACTTGTCTGTTTCACACTCGTAAATTGGATTTGAAAAGACGTCTATTTGGCACAAGTTTACCGATTTTTCACACCAAGTAGACTAAAAGATATAAAAAAGGACATTTTTTGGTGTTAAATTGTGATTGCATCTCATGCCCTTGCTTGCAGTATTGAGCCTTTAGCATGTTCTTGCTTTGCGTTATAAACCATGGCCCAAGCAGTTTTCATCCTCAACCAAGCAGAGCCTTGTTTATATCCTTTGCAATTTGACACCCTATACCCTGGAAGGAACATCACCCCAAGTGCCCATCTCTTGCATACATTTCCTTGCATTGAGCATAGGTACGTTCCACTGCTGGAACCAATTTTGCTTACTTGTGACACTCATTCCCTCCTCTATATCATAGCATTCACTTGTTATGAAAAAACAAAAAAAAGACGGGCGGGAAGAGAGTACTATATTGTAATTGGCAGTAGTCGTGTCACCTTTGAACAGAGCACAAAGTTATTGAGTCCTTGCGTCATCATAATTTTGGGTCTAGCATGGCCTTAGGAAGCTGATCTCGTTACAGAATTTTCTCTATCAACTTATTAATCTTCCAGTCACTATAGAGAACATTATGGATGCCTCCTACATCTAGTTGTCACATCATTATGTCTATGCTGTCGGAGTCTACCATATGTCTCATTCTCTTGTTCAAAGGAAGTCTATCAACCTATGTCGGCCACTCCTCAAAAATATTGACTTTGCATGTTGTCCATACCCTCAGTTTGTCTCAGAATCACATGATACTTTGGTCTTATGATGCACCCTGTCCCTACTTTCATCATTGGTAGGTCACCTTGAACCCAACAATCGACATTTCATCATGGGTCGTTGACTGGGTGGTTTCCCTTGTGTTCGACGACAAGACATCTATTCGCACTTTAGGATTTATGCAGTGTCTTGGATGCCATTAGCCTTATTGGTGGTTTCCTCACCTTTGTCAACAATTTTCGTCATTGGCTTCTATTCAGAGGGTCTTTTTCGTGTACCACTTGCATTTGGCACACGCGAAAAATGCACAGGATTGTTGGTTCATGAACATGTTCTTCGTTCGATCTCCACCAAATCATGAAGCTCATACTTTGTTCCTCGTGCTGACTGATGAGAGATTCCCTAATTCTCTCCTTTCAACGGGTCTCTTTCCATTGACTTCAACTCATGTATTCTGGATACCTGTCTGTTGTGGTTTACCCTTGGCCATAGAGAGTTTTTCCCTTATAACAAGGGCATACATGTCAGTCTGTTTAACCAATTCTCCTTAGGGAAGACCTGTTCTTTCAAGTTGCTCCTCATAATATGAGAAAGTATGCAGAGAGGAACCGCAATTATCAATGGTTTTTTCCTCAAGCCTATGATGGTAGGGGGAAGGAAATACATTGTAGTAATGAATGAAAGCAGCTTGGTTCTAAGGGCGGATGAGTTCGGGGATTTGATTTTATAACTTGGTGAAACACAAATTGAAATATTGGATGGTCTCACCATCTTTGTAGGTAACATTATTGTATTCCCTTAACTTCTCATTTGGGCTTTTAGATTGTACATAAGTGGATCTGAACCAATAGATTCACTCTTCCCAAGTAGACAGAATATTAGGAGGAAGGTCAAAGAAGTCAGCCACAACATTTCCTTCCAAGGAATTTACGAACAAGCGCATGCAAGTATCATTATCAATAGCCCCTATGTTATGACAAGCATTAGAAAATTCCACCAGGTATTCGTTTGTAGTGACAGTGTTATTTCCCGAGAACTTAGGAAGATGCTCCTTGAACTTAGGGAGTGGATGAGTAACAGGAGCTAGATTAAGAGGAGAGGACACATGCCATGGTTTGGTTGTGGTGTCTTCTTCGAACTGAAAAAGCCCATACTTTTTAAACACTTTGGTGGGACTTGTGGTAGATTGGATAGGGATATGATGGCTATATAAGCTACCAATCACCGATGACAATGAATATTGAGAATATGGAGCACTCCCAGTGCCACCAGAGCCACCACTAGATGCCATCTTGTGGATAATAACTGAGGGAAAGAAAGACGAACTGGATGAATTAGATAAAGTTATCCTTAGAGTACTTTTTTGGGCAGATAACACAACGTTTATTATTCGTATTTCAACAATAGGATTGATTTTAGGTGACAAGCCTCTTCTTCTTCTAGAAGCACGAGAATCCGAGGACATGAAAGAAAGTCCAAAACTTGAAGAAACAAAAGGTCACTGCTGATTTCTGGGTTGTCTACGTCTAGCTTCCAATCATTCTTGAGCACTAATATCTCATTCAATTGCTGCCCAAGAATGGTTAAACTCAACACGGGTATTGGCAGTGTCTAAAATGGTATTAAACAAGTTCAAAGAAATGTTGGTTTGGTCTTGGAGACCAGGCTCAATATTGGGCTACCTCGCAATAGGCCCAGTCATTTAAGAAATGAATAGTCAAAGAATCAATATAAAAAAAATAGATCTATCGATGAAAATCAAGTATAAAAATCAACCAGAGAGATATCGAAGATCTCCCCAGTATGGTTGCCAAATAAATTTTGAGGAAAAGATATGAAATGATCTTACTCAAGCATTTTCATATTTTTCTTGGCTAAAGAAAAATAGACGAGAATACCACCCTATGTTTATAGCCAACAAAAATAACATCTTAACTCACAAGTATTAATTACAAGTGCTTAGGCTAGTCTTTTATCAATAAAAAGCTTGCTGGAAATTTACTTTTTATATAATTTTTTGAATATAACAGTTGCTGAAATAAATGTAAAGACAGAAGTAAAAATACCAAGATGATAATCAAGACAAATGAGATATAAATCAATCCTTTATTTCATTCCAATTCACCAAAGAGTCATTCCTTTACAAAATTTCATGCAGAAATTTAAGACCAAAGTCAAACTTAGACATCCTCGATGGAACATACAAAAGGACCTCCGATGGAAAATAAAAAACTGAACTCTAAAAGCTGGATCATCTTGCCACAGATTGATGTCCACTCGACTCTACACAATATCCTTTGTCGGTCTTGAAAAATAATTCACAAATAGACAAATCTACATAGACTATCAAAGACAGATCAACAACTCTGAAAAACAAGTGTCTGAATGATTGAATTCAATCCCGAATCTTGTTGTCTACAATAAGACCCTGCTATCATAAAAAGAACTAGGCTTGTGATAAATTAAGGAATGAATGAAAACTGAACTATCTCAACATAAACTCAAAGAGAAAACCTTAGTATGCTTCTCCTTCTTTCTCCTTTTTTCCTCCCTTTCCTTTTTCCTTTAAACAAAATAGAATTGGTTGAAGTAGTTGAACCAACTCATTATTTAAGTTAATTAAAAGAATCCACCAACTTTTAGTTAGGGGGAAAAGTAATAATCATAATAAGGTTTATAAATAAATAATAACTAGTATGTGGGACCCCTTGTGACTCCCTTTAGCTCTTAACAATCATAACATACTAGTTAATTAAGAAAAACAAACCTCCTTGTTACTCCCATTCATATTAACATTTGACAATTAATCTCAAAATATTTGAAATTATCTTCAAAAAAAATATTACTCATATATCCAAAGAAAACATGATGTCCAAAATTTCTAAAGTCAACTGTCATCAACCATAAATAACATAACAACTCAAAAACCATATTTCCCACTCTGAGATGCAATCTTCCCTTGATTGTTGTTGTCACCCTTCAATTTTCCTGAATTTGCCTTTGGTTGTGCTGAGCCTTTAGGCCTAATCTCTCTGATCACGTGGGAACAATCGTCCCTCAAATGCATCCGGGAAGACACATATTTGTCAGAGCCATTGGAGGGCAAGGAAGGGGCAATACTGGATTTTCCTTTGTCAAGGGCATGGTGGGCCTCAGTTTTCAATCTTTTGCTAGCATGGGAGGACTGAACTGGTGAGTGTTCAGGGGAAGCTTGGAAAATCTGATTGTTAGGTGGAGGAGCAGGCAAAGACAAATTGGGCTAGCCACGATGTTGGGAGATTGTCAGGTGGACAATCTCTTGCCATCCATCATTTTCAGGAACCTCGAGTTGCAATGAGACATGAGGGGGCACAGGAATACCAGGGGCTTGTGGAACTTGGAAGGGAGGCCTTTCAGGCATAGGTTGGACCACCCATTGCCCAATACAATTGAAAAATCCGGCCTGAAACAATTGGCCTAACTCTTGTGAGTCAGCATCAAAATGTATGGAGAACCTTGGCCTTCTTGGGCCTCTATTCCAATTACCTCTCCCTCTGTTTCCTTTTCCATTGCTACCTTGGCTGAAAAAAATCATTCCTGCATGCATGATTGATTAGCAAATAGTCTTTTAAATAAGCACACATGACAAATCTTTAAAAATATGAAATAGATTTTGGCTCAATAACATATCAAACTCATGCAATCCAATCCATACAAACTGTTAAACTGTTTGTCAATGAGTAGGGGGTGAACAAAGGGTTCTGGGATATGCAAGGGGCTTGTATTGAGAAAAACATGATATAATGTAGGGGGGAAAGAACACGGTTACTGCTCAAAGACAACAACAATCAACTGTAATGCAACCAAATAAAACATTCACTATAATCCAACCAAGACAATGTAGCTTCCAACTACTTCAATACAAAATTATTCTTGACTGTAATCAATTTTAGAACAGGGAGTGAAAAATGAATGTGGGAAGGCGATGGGGTTGTAATTAGCGAAAAACAAAATAATGGTAGGGAAGGAGAGCGATTACTATTCATAAAATTAGTCAAGTGATCCATAAACCCCTTTGTAAAAAGGAAACACCTCAACCAAATGACCAGTGAGACCCAAAACAATTACTCTGTAAAGTTCAAACAATTATGTGCATTTACTTTCTCACTGCTTGAAATCAAATACTTAAGACAATGTAATCAACAAGACAATATGCATTCCACAACAATCTGTAAGGGAGCTCTGTTTTTCTCAATTATCCGTTTAACATTTGAGCAATTTCCAAATGAATACACAGTCAATACTTCCACTCTGCTCATCAACCACTGCCAACCATTTCAATCATCAAAAGAAGACATAAAAACGTGCTCGATTATGTCTCTTAATTCATTTAATAATTAAATTGCAATGAGGTTATACTGTCACAACACTCATGCCTATCACCGTTAAACTGCATGATAATCATTTAACATACATAATGGACAGTCCACACAATGACCCATATTAAGAATGAAAATATCTTGCCTTTCCATTTAAACAACAATCGATACTTCAACCTATGCTATGTTGTGGAATACACAACAATTCAACAGAACGCAATTGTGTTTCTGTGACTGTACAGGTCCAATTTTCCTTGACTCTAAACATTTAAAATGTTGGGCTATCCATACAACACAATGAGGCAGCGATAACATGCCTAATTTAATAACACAAGTCGATCAAAATGAAACAAATCCTCGTTTACAACTTTGTGACTATCTGAGGGCGTGGCCCAATAATATTGATAACAGGTACTGTGGATAACCATGCCATAACTACCACTATGCAACATTCTCATTTGACAATTTTAAACACATAGTCACAATATCATTAACTCAACCTATCGTGTCGAGCTATCAATCCATTACAAAGAGGCAGCAACAATATCGGTCAAATTAATCAACCTGCAACCAAACCATACTATGTAAAACTTGTGCCCATCCTTGATGACGCAATCAAATAACCATAACACATACAATGGATGGAATTTCCATAGTCATCCCGGTTTCAATAACCATTTGGCCAAAAAAATCATAGTTTCAGTGACCATTTATTCGTGGTGTAGGAACACCACACATACAAATGCATTACGCACAAAACGTCATTAAATAATTGTAACTAATGCTGAGTTTAACATCCCAATAATCTTCAATGCAAAAGACAATGATTGTGTATCAACCCCAATCTTCAATAAACCAATTCAATGATGATCTTATTACTTGGACTGTCATAATAATCAACAATCGACCTAACACATTGTGGAAACCACACATACTCACGCATTGACATGAAGCGACGTTGTGAATTACTCAATTAAAGACAGTGTTGGATTATCAATTATTTAAACACAAGGAGAGCGACTGTGTATTTGATTTGTCCAATTAACCATATAGATCTTATCCATTTATAATAACAAATGCAATGACTAGATACCAAAACCAACACCATTGTCACATAATCAACTGGGTGAGCCGGTAATCAACTATGTCGACAATACACACCAATCCATAACAACTAATAGTAAACCTGACAGGCCACAACGTTGTTCTCTATCAACCCTCGGACTTGAGGATTCGAGGGCTTGTTCTGTGGATCAACACAGGGAGGCTAGAGTTGACTCCTCTCAATGGTGAAAACCTCTGAGACCAATGGTGCATACACAGAGAAAACCATGATTCATTTCATGGATAGGTGACAAATCCTGCGAGAGGATAGGCTATGAACACAAGAGTAATATTCCAACTCGGCCTGGAAATGATACTTAACACACGCAGGGTATAACCCTCGTGGCTCTTCAGTTAAACAAACACAACATGGAGGTGAAAACAGGGCCGATAAGGAATAATATGACCCACTACGCGACTATTAGTGGTGAAAACAAACCAATGCCCAAGTGAACAAAGCGCAGTGACACAAGGTGCTTCCAACCATTAAACCCCATAAAAGCCAAAAACTGGGTATGGTGATATGAATGTGTGAAGATAGCCAGCCACCCAAGACCAAACGAAACCCTCCAACTAAACCAGGAAGGATGACGGAGATATTTTTTGGCTGCTAACACTAAGGATGACCAATAACAGCGTGACGTCAGCATTATTGTAGAGAAAACCATCAATGCTTCATTCCAAAAATCACAATTTTACATAGTTGCAATTCTTAAGGAAAGCACAACCCATACATCCGAGCCAATATCTATCTCATAACCAGAGCAGACTCATGAATGACAAAAAAAGACATACCTGTAATCAAAACACATTAAACACGAGTTGGCCAAGCGGTTCCTCTCTGCTTGAAAATCGGAGCATAACCACAACAACACAGTTGAACAATATCCCAATTAGGGTGGCGGCTAGTGGAAGGAGTAAAGGTGACGTGCAGTAAATGCACGTCGCCTCCACCGTCTAGTCATTTAATTCATCAGTACACACCAGCCAATAATCCATTAACTCAATTAATTAAACCATGTATTGAAACCATCAACCAGTAAAACCAATAGCACGACCCATATCAACTTATGCCATAACATAATCACCATGCATATCAACTATATAACTCAATAAATCGCATAGGTATTAACTTAGTAGCTAGGATAACAACAATCCATTAAAAATCGAAGCATGTAGTATAGTATATAGCATGGTTTAGTTTCTTCCCTTTGCTTTTATATTTCCTTTTTCCTTTTCCCAATTGCTTGTATATGTTATTGCTAACATGTTTATTGTGAAGGTCTCCTAGTAATAGATCCCAATAATAGATAGAAGTGATAACAAGGATAACATAGGCCGTTGTAAAATAAAACTTGAGCCTAGAGCAACAGAAAAACACAAAACATGCTTGCTCAATCACCAATAAACCAAGATTATATCACCATGTAAGTAGTGTCAAACAGTAGCACAACATCAAATAAGCACCAGGCATGATCTCTAATCTACAAGGGGGTCCCACCTACTAGTAATATTTAGCTTTTATAATAATAGGCTTTAGCAACACTTTGTGGACAAAACTTCGTTGCGATTTTAATCGTCAACACACATCAAATAAACAACATTGTCAATTTAAAACACTTATACATACTAGTGTACATGTGCAAGGAATGCATGTGTAGCTAGCACATACATGACTCACACATGTACTAATGAAATTAATTATCACACCTAAAGTAATTCTTTTATGCGTCCAATCCAATCAACAAGACCATTCATTTCATAAAAGATAGTAAATCATTTAAAATGTTCACGAAATCCCTCAATTACAATAATTTAGCACAAACAACATTCACGTAGATAATTGTATTTTAGTTAAGTAAATATAAACATACATATATACATATTTTTCAAAATGAGGAAATCAAGAAATTCTACCATAATGCAAAAGCCACACACACTCTCAACTACTTCTAGTCATCCTTCCTCCCTAACCTACTTCCATATTCCATCCCTATCCTTCCTCTACTGGACTATCTTGGAGCATCAACTATATTGGCCTAACTCCAGATAGAACCCGTAATCAGAAGTGTCAACTCTCTTGACCAAGCGTTCCCAACAAGCATCTGGCAGTCATAACCACACGTCCAGGGGAGCGTGAGCTAACATTGTTCTCCCATGACTCCAGGTTTCATAGGATACATGGTGGGAAATGCCTCCACCCATCCTAATATAACTAGGGTCAACACCCTACCATGGATCATACAGTGGTACTGTTGTTGCTGGGAATTTTGTCATCGTATATTCAATTTTAGGCAGTCTCGCCACCTGAAAACATGCACTAGTCCACATATCATAGCAATGCTTTGAACCAACACAATTTCACATACAAAGATTCATACCATATTGTTTCTTGGTCGATGTTCACGACATCAACCTTTTATCATCATTACCCTTTGGCTATTTCATAGCCTCTTGACCTGCAGATTATTCTATAACACAAACTCATACATATCCATGCATTATCATCATGTAAATGCATTTAATCATAATATCAATCCAGTATCCACGTACCAACAACTTTAAGTGTCAAAATTTTTAAGTTAGAAATATATTGCATAATATCCATCACAATTTAAATAATGCTAAACATTCACAGAATTGGCATTCACATAGGTTCATATGTCTTAAAAGTTCAACTGTATCATTAATAGTTTCATAGTGAATAGAAAATAAAGATGATTAGGCCTTAAGTCATTCTAGTTGTCTAAGTCAAAAGGTGGCATTGCCTACACCCAAACTTTGGGAAACATATTCCCGAGGTGGTAAACAAAAATGAAGGATGATCTCGTCATAAGGTCTCTGCATCCTCCCAAGTATCATATCGGACTATACTTGTCCCACTGGACCTTAACTTGGTCCACCAAATGATTCCTGAGTTGTCAGACCCTACGGTCCAATATGCGTAGTGGTTCAACCATGATGGTTCCCGCGTCCGAGACTTGGAATTCCTTCCAATTTAGTTTGTGATATTCGTCAGCAACATAATGTCGTAGAAGATATACATGAAAAACATCATGATTTTTAGGCAAGTGGGATGGCAGTACGAGGCGATAGGAAACATGTCCAATTCTCTCTTGAATTTTAAAAGGTCTTATAAATCGAGGCAACAACTTTGTCCCCTTCCCGAACCGAATGGTACTCTTATTAGGCATGATATGAATGAAAACTTGATCTCCCACTTTATAACTTCAGTCAGTCCTATGTGCATCATCATAACTTTTTTGTCTATCATGTGCTTCCTTTAGTCTATGCCTAATCTAAATCACACGTTCCTCCATCTCTTCAATCAATTCTGGCCCAACTGTCACTTGGTCTTCTAACCTTTCCCAACTCGACAGTGTCTTGCATGGCCTTCCATACAGAGCTTCATATGGTGGCATTCCAATGGAGCTATGAAAACTATTATTGTAGGCGAACTCTACCAAAGGTAGGTACTTCTCCCAATGGATTTGATTATCCAGAGAATACATCCTAAGCATGTCTTCCACAACCTAATTTACTATTTTAGTTTTCCCATCCATTTCAGGATGATATGTTGTGCTTAAGTTCAATTGAGTCTCCAGTGTTGAATGCAAACTTGTCCAAACCCTAGATGTGAATCAAGAGTCCCTATATGAAATGATCTTCTTGGGTAACCCATGTAGATGGATGACATCACTTATAAAAACGTGTGCTGCATCAGTGACATCATAAGTATCTCTGACTGGAATAAAATGAACACTCTTGGTCAACTTATGTTATTTTACTCTCTCTCTCTCTCTCTCTCTCTCTTCTTTTATTCTTATTTCCATATAAATTTATTTCTAGTTTTATAATCATTTCTATATTGCATCTGTCATTACTATATACTCGTACCATCCTGTAGTAACATAAATTTTCATTTCACGATGTAAATGTTTTATTTCTTCTACATGTTGATTCTCCATTATTATTCTTCCTATTCCATTACTTAAGTATCCTTATATTCAATACATTGTGTCTATCTTTTTATTAAATTTGACTCTTTCTACTTCCGCCATCACTGAAAATATTGTTATCCATAACTTTGTTCTTATATTCACCCTATATATGTATAAATTATTCTATAATACTTATATGATTGCATCAT
>ML778795.1:231153-270455 GCA_009831015.1 Picea engelmannii
ATATATAATTTATTTTTTCTAATATTATAACAACACACTTTTATTTCTTATTGGTTACATTAATATTTTCTACAAATATACTTACATTAATAATACTTTATACCATTTATCATTCCATGCTCTTTCACTATATAATTTTTATAAAGGTTAATTCACTCCACATTACCATTATTCTTCACTTTTATATACTTTCAACCTTATTTTCATCATTAACTCCATATATCTTCTTACTCATACTTATGTTTTATTATAATACAAAACAAAGGCGGAACTTCATTTATATATTTATATATATCACCCCACACACTATTGAAATGAACGAAACATCATATACTTAAAGCAAACATTCTCTTAAGTTAAACATGTACGTCAAATTTCACAGAGAATCAACATTACAAACAAGCTACAATAGAAATTACTCTCATTCACGAAATAGACGAAATACATCAAATATTTGACACTTTCTTCAATGTCAAAAGAAGAACGCAATTACAATAGCACCCTAATCGGATATGTGTTTAGCAAAGCTCATACAACAATAGAATTATGTGTGCATATATGCGGACTCCTGCAACTATTATATGTGCATATATTATATTATTATGTGAATTATATGTGTATATTTAAGTTAGCAAGTATTATATTATTAAGCAAAGTATATGTGTATATATGAGTTAATAAGGACCTAATATACCATAAAATAAAGATTCCGAAGTTGTAGGTAAGCATTTATAACTTATTCACTATAATAAACAAGGTTGTGTGACAGTGTAGTTCCTGTCAACGAGGTTACAAAGCAAATTGTGGAAAATGGGGTCGAATTGTAAATGACATAAGTGATCGGTGCAAAATCTATATCATGGAAATGTTGTCTACAACATGTATATCACGGAACATGGGGCATAAGTAAATGACGCTTGGCATGTAGAACACCATTTATTTTTTGAAAGTATATAACAATCTATAAATTTGTTCAGTGGAAGAAAAAATTTGGAAATTTAAATGCATGTGTGCAACATGTAGACGCTTGGCATGCAAAGCACCATTTATTTTTTGAAAGTATATAACAAACTACAAATTTGTTCAGTGGAAGAAAAAAATTGGAAATTTAAATGCATTTGTCATATAGACTGGTCAAAGATAAAAATGTATGAAGACATAAATTTAAAAGGAAATAAGAAAACAATTTTATTTGAAATATATAAAAAAATAAAAGTTTGTTACATACTACTAGAAATTTTGAAATGTATATCACGGAAATGTTGTGTGCAACATGTATACGCTTGGCATGCAGAGCACCATTTATTTTTTACATAAATTTAAAAGGAGATAAGAAAACAATTTTATTTGAAATATGTAAAAAAGTAGAAGTTTGTTACATACTACTGGAAATTTTGAAATATATAAAAAAATAAAACTTTGTTATATATAAAAATTTAAATGCATTTGTCATATACACTGGTGAATGAGTCCGCCCGATTGTTTCCCTATTCCATCCTCCACCTTCCTCGCATCCCGTAGAGGATATGTGGAGAATAATATCAAGAAAAGAATGGAACCGGTTACCGAGGCGTGGAACCATCACTTCCCTTGGAACCAGGGCACATAGTTTGCTCCAACATTTGCAGGTGGAGTTAAAAGATGAAGAAAATTTCTATTTAAAAATGGTCCTTCCTTTTGGCACCATTGTGAACAATATGACAAAAACAAAAAGAAGAGAACAAGATCTTCCATCCAAAAACCGGCTAAGTATGGAATAGGAAAACGGTCGGGCGGACTCGTTCTCGGAAGCGAGGATTGAAGTTTCCATGAATAGACCAACCCGACAACACTCAAATGACATTCCATGATGTTTGAAATTAGTGCTTTCTAATTGCATGCCTAGAGATAAGATCTTATATATAATTGTTAATTGCTAATTGCAAAGGGGCGCAGGCACATGAAACAACGACTAGAAACTGAATATTTCTTGAACCCGCCAAACTGAAAATCTACCAAAGAAATTCGAAGAAATGGAAAGTATGGAAACTGGATAGACGAGTTTCAAAATGGGGTGACAATAGTTCCACAGAAGATGTCAGGACCCGACAATTAAATTGTATTTCTCGGAAGTTTTCAATGCAAAATGTATACCATGGAAGAGGGCATGATAGGTAGACCGTAATGAGGAGGAGGGTATGATCCGAGTCCGGTTGTAAATTTGTATAGCGCGGAAGTGAGGGTACTGTTCGCAGGTCATGGAACAATAGAAGTCCAATCTAGATCCCACCTACTAGGAAATCAAGGTCGGAGAAGTGTCTAGGTATGGAATTTCACATCTGTAACAAATTTGTATATCGCGGATGTGATGGTACTGTTCGCAGGTCATGGAACAGTATAATTACAATCTAGAGCCCGCCTACTGGGAATCCACGGTCGGAGAAGTGTCTGGGTATGGAATGGGGAAGCAGTTGATCGGTGTTGCGATATAAGAGCACGAGTGCAAGCGTGAACCCGCAAGTCCATCCACGCACGCAACCATACATTTTCAAAAAAACGAATAAGTTACAAGAAAGATAAAGTTCAGGGAAAAGAGAAACATATATTTGGCCAAGTATAGAATACGGAAAAGAAGGACCAATATATTCACATCTGTAACAGATATCCCATTTTCCTGCGAAGATATATACTTGGAAAGAAGTGCGAAGTTGGCAGGCACAGAAAACAGTGACTAGGAATACGATTTGTGAGTTTACTTGGTTTTTAGTTGTATGCTTCGTCTGTCAATTTGTATATCGTGGAACTCCGAGTCATTTTTTTAGCCAGCCAACCCGCAAGTCTGGCTATCAATTTCTATAGTGTGGAACTGTGGGTGTTGTTTATAGGACACACTACTATAGAGGAAATGTTTCGCCCTTTAATATAGCTTTTGTGGTGCAAATGTGGTATGGCTCGTTTTAGCACTTTTCCATCCATAAACAATGGCAATATTGAGCCCTCTAGCCCTGGAGCCCGTGTGTCAATTTGTATATCGCAGAGCTCCGAATGTTGTTTGGAGGTCATGAAAAAATAGAAGTGCAATGTTGAGCCAGCCAGCGCGCAAGTCCGCCTGTCAATTTGTATATCGTGAAACTCTGGGTGCTACTTGTAGGAAACGAAACAATAGAGGGCCAATTTAAAGAAAGGGGAAGCGCTCGGTGGAAACGCGCGAATCCGCCAAACCGCGCAGCAAGGCATTTTTGGAAAAAAGTGATTAAGCAACCAGGAAGAGAAACTACAAGGGATAAAAGAGTGGAAAAATAGAAAGGCGGAGGACAGTTTTCGTGAGCGCGAATTGGTTTCAAAGAAGCACCATTTTTGCAAAACCATCATTTTCTACTAATTGTCAGCAAATGCATTGTTGAATATTATATTTTATTTCAAATGTGAGTGTAAATATGTTCTTGATACATTCTTCCATGACTGTAACATATTAACTTAAGTATTAAACTTCATTTTCTACTAATTGCCAGCAAATGCTTTGTTGAAGATTAGATTTTATTAGAATGTGTGGGTGTAAGTGTGTTCTTGATACATTCTTCCATGACTGTAACATATTAACTTAAGTTATCATTAAAACTTAATAACTGCATGTCTAGAAACAAGAATGATGATTTTTCTACAAGATTGTACATTGGTATTGCTATGTTCTATCTGCATTATGAATAGAATTGGACGTTGGTTTGAAACTATGTGTAATCCATTTTTTGTTTGCATAAAAGGTTGGTGGATTGACACAGTACATTGTCATATAATTGTTAGATGTTCCATGTTAGAAAAATTAACCTCAGTAAACAGAATATCGAAGAACTATGAGAACAACGAACCATGCTAATGAGAACAGACGTTAAATCCAGAAATGAAGCAACAACAAAGACTCTAAGGCAAAAAATTTTAATAGCAAATCCATTTAAGAAAAAAAAAAAAACATCGAGTATTGTACATCTATCCTTAGAAATTGGACCCAGTTCTTTGGGCCAAAAACATTGATTGTATCTGCCAAAAACACAGGCATGAGATCTGCAGTATGCAGGATCCTTGCAGTTTTCTCCTCGATGAATCATCATGTGGTAAAATTGATAGTTTTCAGAAGCTTCTCATGAGGAAGAACACGAAAAAATGTTGCAGGGCAAATGGAATAGCCCTTTACTGAAACTTAGGACACAACTAGAAACCGCCTCTGCATAGTCTAAAACACTTCAGGGACAGGTTGCACGTGCAATTCCAGAGGCACAAATTAGTCCATTCTGGGTGGAAGGAGATGACTAGTAGAAATATTCCTTGCAGCAGTGAGAGTTCTGGACCTAATTCCCGAAGATGTTAATTGTATATCCAAAGAACAGGGCAGTAGTCCCACAAGTGAATAATTTTTTGGCTTGAAATATATCTCTAGGAGCATCAACATATCATTTCTTTACAGTGAAACTCTTCCGCCCAGAAGACTAATTTGGACCTCTAGAATTCCTAATTTCACATTGCAAAGCGGCTATTGCGTTCAACGTCAATTTCTTTTCTGAAACTCCTTTTAGTGTTGTCAGGACTGCACGTTATGCTTGATTTCAATTTCGATGCAGGAGTGGGAACAGTCTCTGCATTGCCATCATCCATTGTTGTTTCATCGCCCAACAGATCATCTTCTTCCAGCTCAGAATCCATGACATCAACCTCTGCGCCAGCCATCAATGCAACTGGGCAGGTTCAATGAGCAGGCAAGGTTGCCTTGGAATTCTTTGGCTTGAAATATATCTCTCAGTGTACCAAGGGACCATCTCCTTTTTTGCTCCTGGGCGGAGGGAGATGAGTAGTAAGAATATGCCTTGGAATAGTGGAACCTCTTGCCATTATGCTTGAATGTGTTTACTGTATCTGGACAGAATTGCTACCACAAGTTAACGAGAATTTTCGTTTTCTTGAGACAATGTTTGAAATGAAAATTGGGGAGGGATAATATAACCCTCCACAAATTATGGTTTAATGTGTATTGTTGGCCCTTGACCAAGTTTTGGGAGATCCTTGGTCAAGTTGACCTATTTTGGGACTTCGACAGCCTGTCGAAGATAGAGCGTAAGACAAAGCAGAGATCGTGGGATCTTGACCCCTTTTTGGGTCCTTTTTGGGAATTGGGATTATGTAACGGGTATGGGATGTCAACCCATGAATTTACCCATGCTTAGGCCTATTTTGTAAAGTATAACTAGATGTTAAGGCGATGTAGTGAGGATATAGAAGGAAGTTGGCTAAGTGCTAGATCTATGTGATTGAAGGATTGTAAGTGCTTTGTGCATACTATGTGAAGCTTGCAGGGTTGAGTGCAAGTGACTATAGAAGGCTTAGTGTTGTATCCTAGCTCAAGGAAGGAGGATCTAGCGAGGTTCGCAGATATCCTATCCTATGCGGAGTAGGGTTTTGAGGTTCTGTGTATGTAACCTATTGAAGAAGCTAATAAAGAAGAAGAGTTGGTGGACGTAGCCCCAGGGTGGGGGTGAACCACGTAAATACTGTGTTATTCTGCTTTGTGCCATGTGTTGATGTGTTTATGCCTTTATTTGCTAAGTGATTTGATATGGATAGATAGATCTATTTATGCTTTGTGCTAATGATGTATATGAATGTAGATCTAACCTATGTGAATTTGTTTAGTGCTTGAATCTGCTAGATCTAATCTACTTCCCTATGATAAGTTCTTAGATACACCAGATCTGAATGAATGATGTGATGCTCTGTTTCATCTACACAGTAGATAATGGTTAAATATTGATGAATTGTTGGTGCTAAGTGCTCCTTTAAGTATTACAATCACGGATCTGTGTCCCAGCTAAGGTTGCAGACACCTAAGTCCTGCAGCCACCCCTGCTTCTAACTCAGGTGAGACTTCATCTACTTCGCAGGTGTTGCCGAAAGGGCAGGTAGTGAGGGTTTTGTTGGTGCGTTGTTGTAGCGTTGAACCCTGGGTCTACCCTTGTGCCAACACGTATCAATGGAATATCTCCTCGAGCCTTTTGCTGATCAATGACAATCTCCAGGGTTCGTGCGGAATGAGTTGTTACCATTAAATATCACTAATTGCATATTTAGAAAAAAGTGTGAAGGTCAAGGTGACGGCAAAGAGAGATTAAGAATTAGAAATTTCTTAAATACGCCAACCCGCTGGCTCAAAAAAACAGATTGCATCATGTTTGAAATGAATAGTTGGAAAGGATAACATACTTTTGTGCAAATCTTGGTTTAATTCGTAGTAGTAATGACAAATATTCTCCGGCCTTCCAGACATTAATGACAATATTAGCGATTCCTACAGGATGAACTACTAGCATTAAAGATTAATTATTGCATATCTGGAAACAAGTACGAAGGTAGCGGTGATGGCAAATTACGACGAAGCATTGTACATTTCGTGCACCCGCGAACCTGCGAAACCGATTCCAAGAAATGCCCAAGTATGGAAAGTGAGCAGTCGGGTTACAAAAGAAAAAGGGAAGAAGATATACTCAGGAGACGTGAAGGGACAATGGTCATATTGCATCTCATTGAGAGATATCAGTTGTTAATTTGTATGTCGCAAAATTTTGGTTGCTATTTGTGAGTAGGGGAACAACTGAAGTGCAATGGCGAGAGGGAAATTTGTATATTGTTGAACTTTTGGTTCTGTATATAAAAGCACGAGACATTGGGAAAAAGGACCAAGTAAACAGAAAGTGAAAGCACATGATATGAAGGGGGATTTGTTTTCTAATTTGTAAATCGCGAAATTCTGGGTGCTAGTTGCAGGCGGTGGAACAATGGAAACACAATGTTAAACCCGCCTATGCAGGAACCCACGATTCAAAAAGATTGTTCAATATGAAATGGGGAAGTGGTCAGTCGGGATGGTGATATAAAAGTAACAATGGAAATATGAAGACGCGAATCTGCCAAATCCCACACCTAGGCATTTTCCGAAAAACGAGTAAGTAAAGAAAGGGAAAGAAAAAAGAAAAGAGAAACTAGAAATTTTCCGAAAAATGAGTAATACACACTAAATATGTACTATAAAGTATGACCATGAGATGTTATAGAGCATGTACGGATCCCACATTCCATACTTAGCCACTTTTTCGATTGCAAGTTCTCGGGCTAGCGGGCTCAAAATTGGGCCTTTATTGTTTTGTGGCATACAAATAGCATCCATAATTCCGCGATATACAAATTGACAAGCGGAACTACAGGCTAGATCGGTCAACATTGCACTCCTTTTATTTCGTGTCATACAAACATTACTCGGAGTTCCATGATATACAAATTGACAGACGGACTCCAGGGTTGGTGGCCTCAAGAGTGCGATTGTTTACAGATGGTAATCCCTATTAACTATTTAGCATTATCTAAAAACATTATTTGAAATACTAAATTATTAATATTAAATATTGATATTGTACAATTTAATTAGACAAGAAGGTTTGTACAATATGAAACAGGGAAGTGGTCGGTCAGGCTGGTGATATAAAAGTAAGTGAATCCACCAACTTCCTTACCAAGAAATTTTCCGGAAAAACGAGTAATACATAATATGTATCTTTAGAAAGTACGGACATGATATTTTATAGAGCATGTATTGATACCACATTCCATACTTAGGCCAATCTTTGCATTGCGGGTTCTCGGGTTGGCGGGCTCAAAATTTGGCCTCTATTGTTCTGTGTGCTACAAATAGCACCCAAGAGTTCCGCGATATACAAATTGACAGACGAATTTGCAGGTTGGCATGCTCAACATTGCATTTCTATTGTTCTCTATCCTTCAAACAACACTCAGAGTTCCGCCATATACAAATTGACAGATGGACTCCAGGGCTGGCGGGCTCGATCTTGCGATTGTTTACGGATGGTGATCCCTATCAACTATCTAACACTACCTAAAACATTATTTTCAATACTAAAGTATTAATATTAAATATTGATATTGTACAATTTAATTACATAAAATTATTAAAGGATGTTAAATATCTTATTTCAAAGAAAAACCCACGTATTCGGAAACTTGAGTTCCAAAAATTTTGTATAATATGAAACAGAGAAGAGGTCAGTTGGGTTGGTAATATAAAAAATGGGTGGAAATCTTAACATGTGTGTCGCTCAAGTTCCGCACCTAGAAATTTTTCCAACAAACGAGTTATACATACTAAATATGTACTTTTATAAAGTATGGGCATGAGATTTTATAGAGCATGTACGGAGCCCTCATTCCATACTTAGCCACTTTTTGGATCATTGGTTCTCGGGCTGGCGGGATGAAAATTGGGCTTATGTTGTTCCGTGCCCTACAAATAACACCCAGAGTTCCACGATATACAAATTGACAAGCGGACTTACGGACTATTTGAATTTTAAGGGCCTCGTGTTGATGTAATAGCACAATTGGACTTGGGCCAATTTATATTCGTTTATTACAATATCAAATGGAGAAGCGGTTGATCGGGCTAGTGATATAAAAGTAATTGAAATCTGAAGTCGTGAATCCTCCAACTTCCGCAGCTAGAATTTTTTCGAAAAACGAGTAATACATACTAAGTATGTACTCTTATAAGGTATGGACATGAGGTTTTTATAGAGCATGTATGGATCCCGCATTCCATACTTGGCCACTTTTTGGATCATGGGTTCTCGGTCTGGCGGGCTCAAAATTGGGCCTCTATTGCTATGTATCCTACAAATAGCACCTAGAGTCCCGCGATATACAAATTGACTGGTGAACTTGCGAACTGGCTCGCTCAACATTGCACTTTTATTGTTCCATGTCTTCCAAACATCATTTGGAGGAAACAAGTAATACATACTAAATATGTACTTTTATAAACTATGGACATGAGATTTTATAGAGCATGTACGGATCCCTCATTCCATACTTAGCCACTATTTCGATCACGGGTTCTTGGGCTGGCGGGCTTAAAATTGGACCTCTGTTGTTCTGTGCCCTACAAATAACACCCAGAGTTCCGCGATATACAAATTGACAAGCGGATTTGTGGGCTATTTGATTTTTAAGGGCCTCGTGTTGATGTGATAGCACAATTGGACTTGGGCCAGTTTATATTTGTTTGTTACAATATCAAATGGGGAAGCGATCGGTCGGGCTGGTGATATAAAAGTAAGTGAAATATGAAGTCGTGAATCTGCCAACTTCTGCACCTAGAAGTTTTCCGAAAAACAAGTAATACATAGTAAGTATGTACTCTTATAAAGTATGGACATGAGATTTTTATAGGGTATGTACGGATCACGCATTCCATACTTGGCCACTTTTTGGATCGTGGGCTCTCGGGCTGGCGGGCTCAAAATTGGGATTCTATTGTTTCGTTCCCTACAAATAGCACCCAAAATTCCGCGATATACAAATTGACAAGAGGACCTGTGGATTGGCTGGCTCAACATTGCACTTCTATTGTTTTGTGTCCTCCAAGCATCACTCGGAGTTCCGCGATATACAAATTGATGAATGAAGTCCAGGGCTAGCGGGATCGAGATTTCCATTGTTTACAACTGCTAATCCCTATCAACTATCTAACATGATCTAAAAACATTATTTTCAATATTAAATTATTAATATTAAATATTGATATTGCACAATTTAATTAGACAAGAAAGTTTGTACAATTTGAAATGGGGAAGCGGTCGGTCGGGCTAGTGATATAAAAGTAAGTGGAAATATGAACACGTGCATCCGCCAACTTCCATACCTAGAAATATTCCGAGAAACGAGCAATACATACTAAACATGTACTTGTATAAAGTATGGACATGAGATTTTATAGAGCATGTATGGATCCCTCATTCCATACTTAGCCACTTTTTGGATCGCGGGTTCTCGAGTTAGTGGGCTCAAAATTGAGCCTCTATTGTTTTGTGTTCTACAAATAGCACCCAGAGTTCCGCGATATACAAATTGACAGGTGGACTTGTGGGCTCTCTGGCTCAACATTGCACTTCTATTGTCCCGTGTCCTCCAAACATCACTTGGAGTTCTGCGACATAAAAATTGACAGAAGGACTCTAGGACTGGCGGGCTCAAGATTGTGATTGTTTACAGATGGTCATCCTATCTAACATTATTTAAAAACATTATTTTCAAACACTAAATTATTAATATTAAATATTGATATTGTACAATTTAATTACATAAAATTATCAAACGATGTTAAATCGTTGATTTTAAAAAAAATTAAGGAAACAAAATAAAGTTTTTTAAAATTCTATCACTGCAAGAACAACAACGACCAATTTGAATTTTAAGAGCCTCTTTTTGATATGATAGCACAATTGCACTTCGCATAGTATATATTCTTTGGTTTGAAATTAGTCTAGGAGATTAATTTTACCAAGTTCAACGATTAAGGAAAAATGCTAAAACAAGCCACACACTACATTTGCATCACAACGCCATAGAAATTATCAGGTGGATTTGCAGGCTAGCTGGCTAAAAAATTCAATTCTATTGTTTTGTATCCTCCAAACAACAGTCAGAGTTCCACGATATAGAAATTGACAGACAAAGCATACAACCAAGAACCAACTAAACTCCAAACAGGCCACAAGAAAGTTCCCAGAAGCTTCCATAGAGAAGGCCACATCGACCTTTGCATCAAACAATTTAATATACAAAGAAATGATGTCGCCGCATTCATTTTATGTTACATCTGGTACATGTTCCCAGTAGAAAATAATCGGGGCCATGGGATATATAGGGTTTGTTGCCATGCTTCCCATTTTTGGACCAAACAATCTTATGCGCATGCAATCCCAAGTAGTCGAGTCCGACGAACATTCATATGGATGTTGAAAAATTATTACAGAGACACATGAGGTATTTTCTTTTCCTGCCAAAGTTTGATATATATTTTTTTCCCTTCTTCAACCGATATGCAAAATTTCATTGTCCTCATTTAAGGTGAATTTTTTGTGTATCTGAAGGTCCCGCAACATGTAGACACTGCTTTCCTTTTTCTGTAGATACGTTTCATGCGACAATTGTGCCAACTTAGGAAAAAAAAATTGTAACAGAGGATGCCTAACTGTACAATGCACGGTTGTGTTTCCCACGGTTCGGATGGCAGCATTGAGGCAATGTACATATATATATGGACATTTTTCACCACATCGCAGACAATCAATCGTATCATCACTTATCAAAGCGGAGGCAGAAGCAGGAGAGTTGCATTTCGCACATACAAGTTCAAAGGGGGTCGAGTATGCATTGGTTGCAACTAAAACACCTTCAACCTAGGAACGTGAGCATAGGAATTAATACATTGAACAATATAATACACAACTGCAACCTCCCCCCTTAAAAAAATAAAAATAAAATAAAACAGGCCGCAAAATTTTTTTGAAGGCTATTTGTATAAGAAAAGTGAGGATGATTTTGTGGATGTATATGCACAACAATTGTAGAGATAGCTATTTTCTTCAGTCCTGTACTATATATGTTTGCAACTCTATTACAAACGTTGCCTAGGTTGTCTGAAAGATACTTTCTCTAACATCCCTTTTCTTTGTTATATTTTTGAAGAGCATAAGTGGAATCTACCCTTTATGCAATTATTTCTCTATTGAAGAAAACAAATTAATAGGTATCGACAATTGCAACTGCAACATGGAACAATGAAATATTTGTGTAACTTACCCGAGATACATGCACATGCGAAAGTAAAGGACAAAACTGGATATGAAAAGTGGTACCATTGCCTTGTCATTGTCCAACTCTCCATCCCTTATATGGAGAATGTGTTGTGAGCCAAGTTTTATCACCAATGTGACAATTGCGCCAATCGTTCTGATTGGGTAAATATCAGTGCTCTATGCAAGCTGGTTGATATTCGCGTCCGAGACGAAACGATATTCTGAACAAACAACGAGAATTTTTTCCACAATACTTGTTTCGTTGAGAGAAATAATTCGAACACAATCACCACGGTCATATATTGTTTTTGGAAATATATTAAAATTTGTAATGGATATCCCATTAACCGGCAATATCTTTTTTGCATGTTTCTAGACAAGTTGTGTAGGAACAGTCAGTGTCATTGTCATCATGGCCTCCTTTTCTGTCATGTCAGCATGCATAATTGATCTACTTTTGTTTGCCTTGTCCAAGTAGGTGCTATAGATGACCATTACATCCCCGACGAACACTTGTCCAGTTCGGCGGTTGTTCAAGCCCTCTATTAATAGTACTTTGGGTGTTACAACTCTAGACCTGGTGACAATTTTTGAACAGGAAAACTAAAGTGAATGGTATTGTGCATTATTTTTTTTTTTTGTATTCTTCTTTCACTGACATAAATCTACAAGTACATTCATAGCTTCGATGAACTATGGAGCCAGAGTTTTGCAACCACACCTCTTACTCTACGAAACATGCAGTACGTTTGGTGTCTCACATGTACTTGTTGACACTTCTTATGAACTGCAAACCATGTATTTCATATGACATCAACATATTCACCATGCCATAGATGAATATATAGTCGAGGATATTTTTTTGGTAAAAATAGTAAGAGCAAAGCGTATGCATCTTTACCTTTGGCCTTGTCGGTCTGCTGATGTCTGGGATGACTGACTGCTCATGCCCATGTCACTAGTCCAATTTTTTCTGATGCAATCATGTGTAGATGAACATCAGGACTAAACAAGCATATGCATTGTATACTTTCCATCAGAAGGACTAAATAACCATAAAATTGTATGCATCTGATTTTTTTTAACTGAAAAAATGTGTAATAGTAAACAGGGCATGAGGGCGGCGCACCACGGCTAATCTGTATATCGTGGACCCTCGGAAGCCATGGGAGAAATATTGAACCTGCCAGCCCGGCACCCACAATCAACAAAGTGGGTAACTATGGAATAAGGTAGAAGCGTGACCATATATGTGAAACCGTTAGTCCGCCAACCGATGCACCAAGACATTTTCAGAAAGACCATTAAGCAGGTCAATTAGAAAACAAAAGGGATAATAGAAAATGGAAAAAGTAGAAATAGGGAGGGTAAAAAGGTCGATTTCTACCAAGCCATCATTTTCAAGTCTAATATTATATGCCTGCACCCACTTTGTATATTTAATTTACCAACACAATTGGTATACCTTTTAGAAGATTGTACCACAGAACCCTTTGTTGTTGCACAGAACAATTCATCTTCCTTTCCTACCAACCTGTTTTTTTTAAGGTAGCAATGTCGAATATGCAATGGACATGAATCCAAGTTAGTATGAAGACATACATGTAAAAGAAAGAGATACAGGTCTATTTACCCACCAAATATTCCATCGTCCTCTCCAGCCATTATGTTTGTTTAAATGTAGCAATGCAGCAAAAACACAACAGACATGAAGTAGGTTAGCATGCAGGAAGGCATGTAATGAAGATAAGTTATAATGAAGAAATACATGTAAAAAAAAGAGAAATAGGGCTATCCACCTGCGAAAGAGTCCATCGTCATCTCCAACCATTTTTTTTTGTTTAAATGTAGCAATGCATCGAAAACACAATGTACATGAAGTAGGTTAGTATGCAGGAAGGCATGTAATGAAGATAAGTTATCATGTAGGAAGGCACACAACATCTACATACAATAAAATAGTTGAACACATATACAGACAATAAATGAAAAACAAAACAACACAATATGAAATAACAATACACACATGCACCTTTCTATATCCTCTTCAACCGATGCAGTCAAGACTCTGTTGTTTTCTCCAGCTATTCTGTTTGTTTGAATGTGGGAACGCACAAAACACAATGAACATGAATGGAAGATGGTATGCACTGGAGAACAAGTAATATGTACATACAGTAAAAGAGACTCAATTAACAGTCCAAAAGATAGAAAAAAACATGAACCTTTGCGCTTCTCTGTCCATAGTTGTAAATGTGTAATTTTTTTTTCCCTGCCCAAAATATATTACAAGCCACAAAAGATCACGAAATTGCATGGTCGTAGCTAAACGATTTATGTTTTTCCATGACAAAGTATCCAGATATGCTTCCACCAATATAAATACATGTTATTTATCCTCTACACAAACTATTGTACCCACAATACAAGATTTTGGTTTTCCGTGGAAAACTAGTCAGATATGCTTCCAGACATCCAAATATAATTTTGCAGAATATTGGTTGTACATATCATATCTCAAGTACAAGACAAGTTGTATCGTGGGAACACCAGTCTGTGTAGAGGACAAAGAAAATGTAATGTCATATGGGCACATATGACCATACATGCTTTATAAATGCAGCCTGCATATGCTTTATTTTAACAAAAAAACAACGAATATTGCAATTTCACATGTAATTCTCGAACAATTTTGCATGCAACTATTTTCTTTCATGCCAGCATTGAAGCACCAGCAAAATATCACAATAGAACAAATATCAACCTCGGTAGACAGGGAAAATAAAAAAACTTCATGTCGACTCGTGGGTTCAGGGGCTGAACATCGTAAAGCGCCCCAAAAACAATAATAATCCAAAAATAAATAAATAAACAGCTCCAACCATCGGCATTGGACCCCAACCCTACAAGGCCGAATCAAACAAAAGAAAACAGCAAGCACCAAACTAGCGAGAAAGCACGAACATGCCGAACTATAGCCCCAGGGCCCCAAAATGTAAACCTGAGCCAAACAAACACAACCAACAACCCATGAACCAACGAAACAACAAACAATAAACAACCACCGAACCAATAAACAATATATGTATCTCCAACCATTACGAAACTGCAGTCGAAGCACAGAAGGAACCAGAAACATACAACGAGCATGCCACTAGAAATAAGCAAACATTCTTACTTGCAAACTGCAAACACTGAACATCAAACAAGGAATAGAAAATGAAACTATGGCATGGAAACTTACTCCAAAACAATGAAAGGAATAAGCACAGGTCGAATTGTGAACCAAACAACAACAAGCAACAACCGACGAACCAACGAAGAAGAATCACTCACCGAACCAGTAAACAATGTATGTAGCTTCAACGATGACAAAATTGCATTGCAAGGCTAGAAGAAGGATGAAAGATACAATGCCTATTCAACTGGCAGTGGACAACAATATTGTAAAAAATCATTGCAACATTGTATGGAAAATTTGGAGGAAAATGTACTCCAAGAAACATATTTAGATAAACATTTAAGTCTATCAGGCTTTCTAAGGACCTCACGGTATGAAAACATTTAAGTTGTTAGGCCTGTTGGTGGACCTTGTGTCATGTAAACATTTAAGCTATCAGGCATATTCAAGCACCTCAAAAAAAGTGTCAATACATTTCAATACAAATACATGCGGCAAGGACGTTATAAACTTTGGAATTATCGATCACTATAAAGCTTGGATATATAAACATTTCAATATGATTAGTACAAATAAAAACTTAGGGATATATTCAGGTAGCAGAAAATGCTAATACAAACATTCGAACTAATGCTAGCATTAATCCACCTTCAAGCAATACATAGGAAAAATATATGATTCAAAAAGATTGTATACAATAAAAAGTTTGGATATGTTCCCATATAAAACATTGGGAATAGCGAATCCAACATTAAGACCTCCAATCTCTTATCCAATCAGATCAATACATATATGGTACTTTTTATTATATAAAAATCTATGTTTTTAGTTCCCTAGCTCCAACTATAGGTATTATGCAAATATTTATGGTCAAAGGACAAACTAATATGTAGTCAACGAATTATCTATCGCTATAGTTCCTCTATGCCTACGCCAGGGACTAATAAAATTAGGTCAATGTACTCGAGTGGAATAAGAAATTTTCATTTGATTTTTTTTTTTTTGGCCAACATTAAGTTTCAAATATTACTTCATAGGAAAGGACGACAGTGCAAAACAACTGGCAGATTTATAATTTCCGACTAGAATTCAATTCAAGCAGACGTTCAATAGCACAGTCTTGACAACACTAGGATTAAATATCGTTAAACATAAAGCACCCTTCCCATTCCCCAAAAAATGTTAAAATAAATGACAGATGGGGTAGAGTGTAAAGTGACATAAATTGAGATTGCGTATGTCGTGATGACAAGTCCAGATTTGTTTTCCAATATTAGAAGGATATTGGCTTGATCTTTTTTTTTATGTTGCATTCTACTTGAAATTATGATATTTTTGGTAGCATTGTTATTGTATATAATCTATTTTATTTTTCCATGTATAAAAATAAATAAATAAAACATACAATAATTAAATAATAAAAATAATAATATATATTTATAAATAATAAATAAAATGAAAGATCATAATCGTACTGATAATAAACAATAGGGTAGGAAATGTGGGGCCTTATATGAGGCCCATGTTCATGCATCCACTACTCCATGCACAATAATAATAATAACAAAAAACAAAATGCAAATTCCAATGTTTCACGACTCCTTTTCTTCCAATATTTTTTTTTTACCGATGCTTTAGGATTTCGTTAGAAGTTCTTTTTTCACTTTTTTACTTTTTTACTACTTGCTCTAGGGTTTCTTTCAAAGGTTCTTCCCTGCCTAACTCCCTCATTGATTGACATTTATTTTTGGCCATGCTCTTCTTCCAGGGGTGCGGCCATGACCAACCCCTGCCTGCCTCCTCTTTCTTCTTATCAAGCAGTTTTCCTTACAACGTTCCTGCACAAGATAAGATTCTTTTGGGTTTTCATTGTAACGACTTCTCCTCAACAAATTATTCTCTCCCTTGGGTGCCGGTGCCATTGTTGGAGCTTGAATTAAACAATATGTCTCTAAAATTGTATGACCAAATTCATGGAGGAGTGAATGGCCGCCATGGAAAGCTACGCAACAAGTCATCACAACCATTACTTAGGGTATTATTGTTTAAATTTTTGCAACTTAGGAGAGGTGTGGCTTGTTTATTTTATTTCATTTTCTCGGTTGAGCATTTTCTAGAGTTTTAAGTGCGATTGAGGCCTTCTCTGGCATGCACGGTTGATCATTTTCTGGAGTTTTAATAGTGACCGAGGCCTTCTTTGGCATGTGTGGCCTAGTTAGGAATGACCTGTCCATGGTCGACCATGAGATTTGTTATTATTTATTTTTCTTCCTTGTTGGAGGTGGGTCTACTGCAGTGTCCTTGAGCATGCACAGCCATGGCATGCTTCTTGGTTTGTTGGCTTCTTGACCCAAAGGCTCAGCCTTGAATACACTCCAATGGTTTAAGCTTTGCCACATTGTAGACCCAGGTTCGTAAGCAAAAGGTCGTGAGTTCGAACCTCACTGGAGGCCCTTCTTCATTCTTAATAATTAATAAAGCATGTTGGTTTTATAGCATGAATGTGTTAGTGTGTTTTTCCTCCATAGCATAGTGGTAGTGTAGGTTACGATTTTGAAACCTTGTTGGAGGCTCTTCATGCACCTTTCAAAATTTTATATTTTTTAGCATAGGGGCAGACCCAAGGTTCAACGCTACAACAACGCACCAACAAAACCCTAACTACCATCCCTTTCGGTAACACCTGCGAAGAAGATGAAGTCTCACCCGAGGTAGAGGTAGGGGTGGTTACAGTACTCCAGTGTATGCAACCTTAGCTGGGACACAGATTCGTGATTCTAACACTTAAAAGAGCACTCAACAATTCACATTCATCAATATTCAGTTCTTAGTCACAGCATAGTTAAACTCTAGTTACAACGTAGCGCAATATTCATTCATATCTTAAGCATCTCCACATAGGACAGATCTAGTGTTCATCCATACTATTAATCATATAACATTAACATATATATCTATTATTCATCTATGTTAAATCACTAAGAAATTAAACACATAAACACATCAATACATCCCACAAAACAAAGCAACACAACATGTACGTGGTTCACCCCCACCCTGGGGCTACATCCACCAACTCTTCTCTTCTTTATTATCTTTGGTCAAGCTTCTTACAAGAACATAGAATCCAAGTCCCACTCCATAGAGGATAGGAGAGCCTTCCACAGTCTGTTACAACCACTTGCACTTATCTCTGCAAGTCTCACACAGTATGCATAAAGCACTTACAACTCTTGATCACATAGATCCAATTCTAGCACTAAGCACCATCTACAAATGACCTCTCGGTCTCATAGGCATGCTTCCTTACATCGCCTAGACATCTATTTATACTTTACAAAATAGGCCTAAGCATGGGAAAACCCATGGGTCGACATCCCATACCCATTACATAATCCCGAATCCCAAAAAGGCGTCAAGATCCCATGATCTCCACTTCGTCTTGCGCTCCACCTTCGATAGCCTATCGAAGTCCCAAAATTAGGTCAAACATGACCAAGAATCCTTAAAACTTGGTCAGTGGACAACAGGCCCCCAACACTCACCTGTGACTCATCCCGAGTCACTCTGATCTGATTAGTTCTACTTCAAAATCTTCAATCTTGGCTCTATCTGCTTTGACTTATTGTTGTGCCATGACCTCCTGTTCAGTGAACTCTTGTATGACTGCTTCGTTGACAGGTCCCTCTAGGCGTTGTACTGTTGTAGTGATGACTTGCTCTAGTTCCGCTCCTCTTCTTTTGATCTTTGTGAACAATTGGTAAGCCTCATCCTATACAGGTTGGAGCCTCTGAGTTACTTCCATAACTCTTCTCTGAATAGTATGGACCTGCTGCTGGGTTGTGCGCTGCTCTTGGGATCGCTTCATTCTTTCCATAGCTGACAGGCGCTTCAACTGCGCCTGTATTGTCTCTGTTTGATACTTCGCTTCCTGGAGCTCCAGTGCCTTCAATTCTGGGTTCTCGGTGAGTCTCTCATATGTCTAGGCATTGTGATCACTCAGTTTCTTGCATTCTAGGGAAAGGACTTTTATTCTTTCAACTGCGCTTCGAGCAGTTTCTTCTCTTTGATCCCTTACATCCTGCGGGGTGTCAGGTATGGTGTGGAGCTCTAAATCTGTTATTCATTGTTGTAGCTGTCGGACAACTTCTGAAAGATGCTCTACTTGATGTGTGACTCGGTCTTCAGCCTGTGGCTCTAATCTTGTCACAAAGTGGAGTGCTCTGTTTACTGCTTCTTTCACTTCGAGTTGCTCTGCGAGCAACTGTTCTTTTTCTTGTTTCATCTGTGCTTTCTCTTCTTCAAAATTGGCTTGGAGAACAACCTTCTCTTGTTCTGCAACTCTGCGATGTTCTACGATTTCTCCTTGTACTTTCTTCAAGGCCTGGATGGCTTGTTCTGTTTATTTTTGTGCGCGAGGAAGGTGAGCTTCGACCGCATCATCTAATCAGCACAGTTGGGCTGGCTCATCTCCCAACTCAGGTTCTCCTGACGATAGGGGCGTAGTGGACACTACAAAGCTGGACTGAAGGGCCTGTTGTACCCCTTAGAATTCGACCTTAATTCTTTCATACATTTATTCCTGCTTGGCTTCTTGTTTCTCCATTATTTCCAACGAAGCGTCGTTTAGGGCTACTATGATGAAATCAAAATCATTGGTAGTGAGCACAGTCTTCATCTTGGTCATGGTGGCTCTTGATTTCTTCCAAGAAGAAGGTTTTAGGGGAGAAACCTTCCTCTTCTTCAGGGGATTGATCTCATCTCTAGGCAATGTTACTTCGCCTTGCTTATGTTTAGCTCCTGTGCCATTTATCTCTTCTTCATCACCCCCTCGGTCAGGTGATACTGAAGTATTATTCCCTGAAGCATCGCTTAATTCTTGGACCTCTTCAGTCTTCTTCATTCTACTGGGTCTGTGTGTATCATGTGCGGTCTCTGGGTTGTCAGGGTCAGACATCTCTGCATGGTCTATTGGAATAAGGAGGTATGTCGACCAGTCCTTAGTGATCTCCTCAAGGTCCTCTTCTGTGAGTTTGTAGTACGACTGAAGCTGCTCTTTATGTTCATCGGCTCATGTTGTAAGGTAGATGAAGTGTCTATCTGCGCAGAACTTCATTAGGGGTCAAAAAATCTGTAGGGTGTTCAGAGTCATGTGAGGTTCAACTTTGACAACTCTCTTCAGCTGAAGGTAATACATATGAAAAACAATGTTCGACTATCACTGTTTGTTCATATCACTCGAATACCAGAGTGTGGTGAATTTCGTAGAAAGCGGCTCGAACGGTTCAATATCTGAGAAGGTCACACCATCCGGCATCTCCCAGGAAACAAAGGTGATGAGGATAAGGAGCCAGCTGAAGTGGAACTCATAGCCCTGATCCTATGCTTTGCGACAATCTAGTTCCAACTGATTCACTAGGTACTTTGCCCAGTTCATCTGTAGACCTTCAACGCACTTCCCTGCGAGATCAACAACAAAGCCCATGACCTGCGTAAGTACATTCTTCCTTACTAACTTTCCTGCAATTAACTAATAGGCTAGGCGTACTGCACCATTCTGGATGGAGGATACCTTGTAGCCTTGCGTCCCCTTTTCCACATCGTCGTATGTATCCTTGATCTTCTGTGCTAGTGCGCGATCTGTGGCTTTTCCTGGATAGAAATCCTAGGGGTCAGGTCCTTGCATACTTAATCTTGTGATCTTATGGATGAATGTCGGGTCAACTGTGATACATCAATCTAGCCATAAGTAGCCACCACGGTAACATGAAAGCAATATCTTGACGTAGGCATTAACTTCCTAGTGCCTTCCGAAGTGTGGGATTTTCATTACATTTAACAAGGTGGACTGTGCAAGGTTCATTGTCCACGGATGAGGGATTATATTTGAGTTCTTCCCCTTCATCCTGGTCAGGTATTTATACGGGGAAAGCATACTATAGTTCTTACGATCTCCAAGGTTGAAGTCACTGAACTTCAATGCTGCGATCTTGTCCTGTTGTGCTCTAACTACGCGTATCACCTTCGGGAGGTACGCAATAACCATGGTGTACTCAAAATCTCTTGGCACACTATCTCGACTCACTGCGCTGGCCAGAGGCGGGATGTAGTCGGGCAATATGGTCGGGATCAGCTTCGCATTTTCTAGGTCATCTCTTTTTTGGTTCTCTTTTATGTCGTTGGTCGGGATGGTCCGACTCCGTGAGTAGTCGATGGGGAGGCTTCCACTCCCTTCATCGAGGACACTTGTACACCTTAAAACATCACTCTTTCAAACATGACTCTCTCAGTCATGAGGTCGATGAGTACTTCTTTCACAGACTCTTCGACTATGCTAAGTTCTTCGAACATATGCTCGTGGTTGAATGTCTTGAATTCAAAGAGTAATTGCTCAATGCAATGGGATGGATGGAAATAGCGTAATGATGACTGTGTGAAATCAACTATGTTGCAAGATCAGATAGTCATGGTTGGAAAAAGTATTCTCGTTGCGTGGCATGACAGGATAAATAGATAACTTGTCAATGGATCTCTTTCAACAGGTGAGAAGCCTTCATTAACTCAATTCTTTCCATTATGGCGAGGTCCCAATGGTCTGGTGGAAAAATTTCTAACCATAAATGCCTTTATATCCATTCAAGATGTGGGTCTAATGGGTATACTTCTTCCAAAGGCTATATTGCTTCGCCATGGTGAAGTGCCATGTGACGTTGTTCTCATATCCCGACAAAGTTCCAATTTTGCAAATTTTCGTTCTACAAAGTTCCCTCTGGAACCTTCTGTAACTTTTCGATCTTAGTTCTCTTCTTACTTAGTTTTCTAGCCTTCTTTCCAGTGAGCTTCGTCTCGATATTCCTTTTTCCATTCTGATTCTTATCTTCTTTTGGCATATTAACTTCGTGCTGGTGAGATTATTTCCTAGAAATCAGGGGTAATACTCCATCTGTATCTGGAATAGGTACTTCAGTATTCTATGAGTCTTCTAGTGGTCTTCCTAATTCGACATCCAAGACTATGGTTTTAAATAGCTTCGCTCGGTTCTCTTGTT
Source organism: Picea engelmannii (assembly GCA_009831015.1). Taxonomy (NCBI): domain Eukaryota; kingdom Viridiplantae; phylum Streptophyta; class Pinopsida; order Pinales; family Pinaceae; genus Picea; species Picea engelmannii. Next base: position 253,052 of record ML778795.1, read on the forward strand.
CTTCAATAAAGTGCGCAATACTCCTAGTCATGAAATCTTTAAACTCTTGCTTCTTTTGTTCTAAGACTTCTTCTGCTTTCCTTTGGCCTGATCTCTCTCAATCCAAGGTTTTCCTAGTAACATAGCAAATGGAGTGCTATTATCAATAAATTTAACAACTTCAAATTCTTCCTCTGTCGAAGTTCTGTGAGCACTCATAGATATATGGGTAAGTCTTCCACATAGGGTTATCAACTTTCCTCTGAGTAATCCTATTCCTCCCAATGAAGGAATCATAGCAGGCTCCCCTAAAAGTTCCCAAATTCTTTATGTCATGATATTCACCTGTGTTTCTTCATCCAGAACACAGTCAATGTTGAAGTCTCCTATTCTTGCTTCAATGCATTATTTTTCTTTGAAGATCTCTGATAAGCTGATATGTCAGTGGCTATTCAGGGTTTCGTTCATCTGTAGAAATACTTTCTCTGATGTCATAACCTCAGTTTCTTGATCTGCCTTAGGGTTTTCTTGGTTCACATTCATTCTTTCAACCTTAGCAATCATTCTAGGGAAATCCAATACTTCATGGTCCATAGCCTTACAACAGAGGCAACTAGATCTTCTACTAGGGCATTCCTTAGCCAAATGTCACGGTCTTCTGCAACTGTAACAAAGGGTTAATCCTCTCTTTCTTTTAAATGATCCCCATCCCTTCCTGTACTGCGCGCTAGGATCATGGTAGCTAACCTGCAAAAAATTATTTCTAGGGTCCTGGATCCATTTGTTAGTCCAAACATTCTTTCTATGCATAGGTATAACATATCGTTCAATATTCCTATCAGATCTACTCATATCAAATCTTATTTCTTCTACCAGTGCCCTAGTTTTCAAGCTAGGGAAGAATCTTTCAAACATACCTAGATTCATATTCTAGAAACAAAAATTTCCACTTATCTTATTTCTACAGATCACAAAGATTTCAAATCTAAAACTTTTCACTATTCTTACCTTTATCAGAGCATAGAGCATTCATATCTTACCTCTTTTCTTCAGATCGGACATCTTTTCTTAGCACAAAGCTTCACAGATCGAGTAGAATACTGTGCGCTAGAGTGACAGATCTACGCACATAATTTTCACAGTTTCAGGTCAGATCTTTGCACAAAATTTCTTCTTCCTCAGTTCCCAGCAATCACAGTTTCAAGTCATATCTTTGCACAAAGCTTCTTCTTCCTCAGTTCCCAGCAATCACAGTTTCAGGTCAGATATTTTCACAAAGATTCTTCTTCCTCAGTTCCCAACAATCACAGTTTCAGGTCCCGGCAATGGAACCATTTGTTGGCATAGGGGTATACCCAGGGTTCAACGCTACAACAACGCATCAACAAAACCCTAACTACTGACCCTTTCGGCTACACCTGCGAAGCAGATGAAGTCTCACCCGAGGTAGAGGCAGGGGTGGTTGCAGGACTCCAGTGTCTGCAACCTTCGTTGGGACACATATCTATGATTCTAACACTTAACAGATCACTCAGCAGTTAATATTCATCAATATTCAGTTCTTAGTCACAACACAGTTAAACCCTAATTATAGCGCAGCGCAGTATTCATTCAGATCTTAAGAACCTCCACATAGGCCAGATCTAGTGTTAATCCATACTATTAATCACATTGCATTAACATATCTATCTATCATTCATCTATGTTAAAGCACTAAGCAAGTAAACACATGAATGCATTGCACAAAGTAGAGCAACACAACATGTACGTGGTTCACCCCCACCCTGGGGCTACGTCCACCAACTCTTCTCTTCTTTATTATCTTTGGTCAAGCTTCTTACAAGCACATAACATCCAAGTCCCACTCCGCAGAGGATAGGATATCTGCACACCTCGCTAGATCCTCCTTCTTTGTGTTACAACACAAAGCCTTCCACAATCTGTTACAACCACTTGCACTTAGCTCTACAAGTCTCACACAGTATGCACAAAGCACTTACAAATCTTGATCACGTAGATCCAACTCTAGCACTAAGAACCATATACAACTGACCTCTCGGTCTCATAGACGTGCTTCCTTACATCGCCTAGACATCTATTTATAATTTACAAAATAGGCCTAAGCATGGGTAAACCCATGGGCCGACATCCCATACCCATTACATAATCCCAAATCCCAAAAAGGGCCCTAAAAGGGGTCGAGATCTTGCGATCTTCGCTTCGTCTTACGCTCCACCTTCGACAGCCTGTCAAAGTCCCAAAATTAGGTCAAACATGACCAATAATCCTCAAAACTTGGTCAGGGGCCAACAATATTGATCCTAGCTTCTTTTTTCTTATGAATAAAGTTAGGGCTTTCACTTTTTTTTATTTTTTATCATTGTTAGGGAAGCTATGGAATTCAGTGCAGTTTACGAATCAAGTTAGATTTTATTTAATAATATTTTCATATATATGTGTGTGTGTGTGTGTGTTTACAATTATTTTTATATATAATATTATTAACTAACATTATATATATAATTATTGGATATCACTGTGTAGTTTTCCTTAACATATGAGGTTGAAAATTTAAATATGTTTTTAACACATTTGTTTATTTATTTATTTTGTGTTTTTTTTATACTCTAAGTCTCATTCTCATTTTCCTGTATTAAGAAATTTTGAGCATATTTAACCTTTAATTTTATCTCTTTCATCTATGTCTTTTGCATGTAAGGATTCTTACAAGTAATAGGTGGTTGGGTGGATGGAAGATAGGACGGGGTTCGACAATGTGCATGATTTCTTTCCTACTACCCATTCTTTCATCTTTTGGGTTTTCTTAGGGTTTCTATATTAGCTTCATGTTAGGGTTTCAAGGTGTTATATTGGTTTAAATTATATCTAAAGTGCAGAATATTCTACCCTCTAGTACGGAACTCTGTTCCATTCCAATTTGTAGGTCCTTAGTCACTGTAAATCCCTTTTATTGTAAAAGAAAAGAGGAACTACCTCTTTAGGAAAATAAATTTCTGGGTTTTTATCCCAGCTTAAGAAACTCCTTGCTTTCTGGTTCATTAAATTGTATGATTTATGTTTTTTTTTTTTTAAATTTACATTTCAGTTCTACGTACGATTTTAAGGCTCCAGTGTATAAACTATAACTCTGATACCATATGTAAGGCCTGCCTATATCAGGGCTCAAAATAAATATAAATATCTTATAATATCCTACTTTAATGACTACAATTTAGTTTAGAATTTTCTTTCTACAAGGAATAAATTAGTAGATAGACAGTATAACAACAACAAGATAATAAAAACAACAACATAATAACAACATATCAACTAGTAAAATGCAAAAAATCTGTACCTCGACCTATAGGTTGGTTCATTTAGTCCCTTTCCTGTTTGTTCTTGCTCTTGCCCAAACTGCCCAACTAAATATTAACCTCCCAGCCAACTAGGAACAACCTCTCTGGCTCCCTAGCTCCAAGAATCCTTGCGGTTTCCTAGCCCCCGAGCCCAAAGTTCCCAACAACATTAGTGCCCTGTGAGAGTTCCCAAAACAATTTGTTCTCCCAATTTTCCTCCTCCTCTTGCTCCTCTTGCAAAAATTTTCCAAACAAAAATGAGACCCTTCTCCAAGTCCCCTCCTCTCTTCCTTATCCTCCCTTATCATTCAATTCCCCAACTACCGTATCCCCCCTCATTAATTCCCCAATAGTCGTATCCCTTCATTAATTACTTCACCTACCTTTTAATAATAAAGTAATAAAAAGACTTATTTATTTTAATAAAAAAAATTAAATTTAAATTAACAACTATGAAAATTAAATAATAAATTTGGGTTGTTACACACATTCCCTTCCACATTCCTTGATGAAATCTCCTTGAAGTTCATCTGGTGACTCCACCTTCCACGAACCCATCTTTCCCTCTTTTCTCTTTCCATCCTTTGATGAGCATTAGTCTCATTTGGTGACTCCATTGAGGCCTTACCCTAAGTGATGGAACCATGGACTCATGGGACTTACCATGGGAATTCCATAATGTGTATCATTCTATGGATGTTCATAATATCCCTAGATATCCAAATCATTTCTCTGCTCAATGGAGGGAAAAATGCCCTAAATTTGACGGTGATCCAACTCTAGCAGTCACCCATGTCGTGAATTATATGAAGTATGATTTGAGCTTAAATGTGAGACATGAAGATGTGCTGATGAAAATTTTTCTGTCTTCACTGGAATCAGGTAAAAATTATTGGCTTGCACACTCATGTGATCAGAAGAGTATCCCTTCTTCTACAAAGCTCATTGAAAAATTTCTCAGAAATTATCGGCCAACTACTCAAATTTTGCAAGATGATTTCCAAGAGATCAAACACACTCTTTGCAAAGAAGGTTTTCCGATTGATGATGAGTCAATGGATGAAGAAGTGCTTGAAGGACAAACATGTGAAGAAAATCACCAAGCACATCTTGAAGAAGTTTATCATGTTGAAGATCTAGAAAAGACATTTGATGAAGATGATGCATCTTCCCTTCTGCTTGATAAGAACATCCATACCTCTAATTCTCCTACACATCAAGACGAGATGAGAACATGATGAGTTATAATTCTTTTGAAAACTTTGATGATGCTTTGTTCCATGACTATGGAAATGGAGAAAATTTCCAAAAATATCTCGATGAAGTTTCTCTTGCAAAAGGCATAAGCAAGACATTGTTATCTACTATCCCTTTTGAAGAAGATGAAGGTGTCCAGTCTCATGAAGAAGTAATCAACTTCTATGATGCATATGAAATCATGGAACAACCCCTAGATATAATTGACGATCAAAGTGATGATTTCATACAGATTGGGAGATGCAGATGGGATTTGGGTTGTTAAAGTTTTTACGGAGATCCTATCTATGACATTGAAAGGCACATATCGAATAAAGGATACATAAAGAATTTATTTAGAGGATTTATTTTTACAACAAGATGGTCCATATATGTGCCAACCTGATGATATAGTTACATATTTGTTCCATCCATTCGAGGATGACCTGACAGAGTGTTTTCAGGATGATTTTCAACCACCATACTCAGATTTCGATAGACACCAGGTTTTGGCCCGCCCAAATCACTCTAAGGTCCATACTACCAAATGGAAGTACTTTCATGTTGAGAATTTGGGTAGGAATTTTCAAACAAAGAAGAGATGTTTCCTGAGTCTGACAGAGGATTTTTTCTCTAAGGTTGTGCCTTACCTTGTTTCTTCTTGTTTGGGAAATCATAGGGTTTTCTTTAGATCTCTTGTCCTTTCTCATCCTTCAGGGAGCAATGGTATTCTAAGTGAATATGAATACGAGTTGTCATCTATGTATAGTATCCCTCTTCAGAGATGGATTGATCAGGCTTGTGGCTACACTTTCAGGCGGGATCACCAAGATGATGGTTTCTCTTTCCAGTAGGATTTCCTCCCTCCCACCCATCTCCATGAGATTTATTTCATGATCAATTATATATCTATTTATGATCATGATCATTTTTTGTTGGACTTATCTTTGTTGTTTCACATGATCAATCATAAAGGGAGATACTTTGATGAGATGCTCAACCGATTACACTGGTTGTACGACTTCACCTGACATCATTTATCGCTTGATCTTCAAGGATTCAAGGCTCCAAGGCCCCAGGTAAGTAGGTAAGTCATCTTGATTTCTCCTGCATTTTCATCTTGATTGATCATACTATTTTAGATTCATTTCATTTTCATTTGTCTCTACTTGTATATTGATTTCATGCTTAGGTTACAAATTTTGGAAAAAATGTCAAGATTTTTCTTTTCTAGAGTAATTTCCATTTTGTTTGGATATATATATATATGAAGGGTGATAGCACCACCCTAGATGCTCTGATCCCTTTTTTTGAGTGTTTTGGAAGGCACATGTCTACCAATATATGTTGCAGTTCTCATGCACTCTACAATGAGCACATGTCCCCTAGTAGGAGCCAGATGTTATCTCCATTTTTTGGATAACTAAGGAGATTATGTATTGAGGCCATCAAGTTGAAGATATGGAGTGCCAAGATACTACATGACCAACAATATCCTTTTGCACAGATGGAGACCCCCTCACCACCATAAATGGTCACAGATTTCCCGATGACATCCACCACATCACCTGGCTTCCAGAAGGAAGTGGGCCTTACTCCATGAGGTACAATTCAGTATTATGGTGAACATCATTTCAATATTTAAGCCATTTGATTATTTTGTGTTATAGATTGCTCTAGATTTCATGATTTATACTTGGGCATTATGCCTTTTTCCCTACTTCACCTTGGTGGTTGAAATTGTGCCCTAGTAAGTGGCCTTCCTTGGGGATGGTTTTGCTACTAGGAAATCCCTTGAAGAGCCATCATACCATTCCTGACCATACTTACCACTTTCCATCACCGTTCCCCCCTCATTTCCTTATCTCTTAGGATTTTAGGGTGTATTGACCCAAAAAGGGGTTGTCCCTCATTCTATGGGAAAGAATAGGTTGAAGTCCCAGAGGGATTGATGTTGGGTAGACGATAAAAGCCTTGTATGAACATTCTCGATGCTTCGCCCAGGGATCACCCAAGAAATCAATGAAACACTTATCTTTTTGTAAAGGGGGACCCATAATGAAATATGATTTAAAATGATTAAAAGGTTAGTTGAAGGATAAGAGGTCTCATCACAAGACGATCTATCATGTCCATGAATATCTAGTGGTATGATATTACCATCATTTGGTCATTAAACCAAGGTAATGTCTCTTAGTTGCATGGCTGAGAGAAAGGGGGTCTTATCACGAGTCAAGATTCTCATCTCCACTAAGTTTTTGTGGGTGACATTGCCATTATCTTGACACCATGCTAGGGCAGTGGCCTTTAGCCTTCCCTTAAAATTATGAAAGAATAAAAGAATGGAAAATAATGATCTTGGAAAAAGTGCATTTTAGGCGAAGGTACCACATACCCTCTAAAAAGGAACCTACAAATGAGAAACTACAACCTCTTGTATGTCATAAGCCCTATGCCCATTGAGTCTTGACCCCAACCACCTCACCCACTTTACATGTCTTAGAGAAGGATCTCTTGGAAACTTTCCTTGACCTACGAAAATATCTACCCAATAGGACACCTCGTCAACCCTCCCATATTCAAGCTTGACAAGTCGCATAATGTCTTTGAGCAATTAACTGTTTGATATAGTGATCTTTGATGCACATGCTTAGGTTTCTCATTTTTTTATCAGATTCACTTATCATGATGTTATGACTTGATATCCTTGGAGAGTGTGCTTATTTATATTTGCAAGACCTAGTTGGTGGACAGTTTTGGAAGAACAAGCCTAGCTTTGGCTTCCATGGGGCTTGAATCCCGCAGGTGGATGCTAAGGGCCTACATGTTGGATGAGAAAGATCAAAATTGAAAGGCCTTGGAGATGACTTGGATGATGTAGCCTAGCCCCCACATGCCAAATGTTTTTCCTAGGAGAGACAAAACGTCTCCCTTTTTAGAATGATGTCACCTAGGGTGGTTAGGGCATGGTGGTGAGGTGACATGAAATGACACATGGATGTTTTGAGGGAATCATGAAGGAAGTGGTCTTATTGCTTGATATATGGCTTTGGGAAGCCCCTCCACTCTCCTCCATCACAAACGACCTCCTCTTTGTGCCGAAACGTCCCCTAAAGGGGTGACATCCATTTGAATTAGGGATTTTTCTTATGTGCAAAAGTGAATTTTTAATGGATTGTTTAATGTTACTTTGTGAAGGGGGAAATATTAGGGTTGTTGACCCCTACTCTTGTTGTTTACCCCTAAATATGTGGACAAGTCACCTTGGTGACATTTTGTATAAATAAGAGATCATAAAACCTCATTTTAACATAACTCTCCCTCTTGTGAGAAGTAATTGGTCTAAAATTTTCATTACACTGGAAGTATTTTTCCTCTTGTGCTATGGAAAATTGCTTTTGGGTTATGGTTTGATGAGGATGATGTGCACTATATTTAAGAGGTCACTCTCTTGGTTTTGTGGAGGTTTACTTTGGCAGCTAAATGCTTCTTATTGAATGGTATGGTTTCTTTACTTTTATATTATCATTGGTGATTCAAAATAAGGTGGTTTTGGCCAAGGTTATATAGGGAGTATAAAGGAATACACCCCTATCCTAGTTTTCACTATAATTTTCAAGCTTTTAAAGTTGTTTTGCAAGGGTTTAGTTGAGGAAGTAAGAGGATTTACACCCCTCATATTCAAACCCTAGCTAGGTTACTTGCCTTGGGAAGTAAGAGGGTATACACCCCCCAAGGATTTAGTAACCCTATATCTTTCTTCTTGACCCCATTAACCCATAACTAAAGGAACTAATCTTGCTTGGAGAAATAAAATATTTCATTGGGAAACATGATTTCTGGTCATTTTTACTTCTTGCAAAGTGGATTGTATTCCTTGTGCCTTGGGAACCTCACATCCACTAGGGAATCCCCATCAAGGGAATACTTATTTATTTATGTTATAAATTTACATCTTCAACCATTAGGGCTGTAGAAATGCTAACTCATTTGCTTGAATAACTCTCTTATCAACCATTGGATTTTGCTCAAAGTTTGTACACTTATTCTCCTTGGTCTAGCACACTTTTTGGCAAAGTTTGAGGGGTTTTCATTGGATGATTTTCTTTCTGTAATAAATCGAATTTTATAGTCATAAGACTGATATAATGTTCTGCAGACAAGTGTTTACAACAACCTTATATTTTGTGCTAAGATCTTGGTCTTTCATCTTGAGTTTAGCTAGTATTTAACTAGTATTTCTCTTGCATATTATACTTGATCTATAGCATTTACTTTGAAGCTTGAAATACCATTTTATTGCTGATATACTTTTTTTACCAACAACTTATATTAGGGACATCAAGATTAAATTGCTTTTCCAAGTGATTATACTACAATATATGCTTGTTTGTCTTGTGTCCGGGGAAGGTTTTTCACCATTTGTAGTTTACTCAAAATACTTGGAAATGATTGAAACTTCTCAAGACCTTATTCCAAGACCTTCATACCATTTAGACTCGACTTCTAGGGCCTTCTTTTCCATCTTCATACATCTCCATCTCATTCTCCCTAGGTTCACCGGGATCACCTCCCTAGAGTGACCTAGTCACCCTTGAAATGCGAGACCTACATCGAGATGGCATTGGGTGTAGTGTTCCTAAGTTGCAACACTTGATTTTTTGGTTGGCTCAATATTTTCCCAACCTACAACTTGTGCTATAATAGGTATGTAAAGGATATGCTCAATTTGAAGGTATATACTTTGAAGAGACATTTTCCCCAATTACTAGAATGGAAGCAATCAGATTGATCCTAGCTTATGCATGCCCCAAGAATATTAAAGTGTATTATATGGATGTGAAATCAACCTTCATAAATGGGGATATAGAAGAAGAAGTCTGCATTGAGAACCCAAAGGATTTCAGGTATTAGAAAATGAATATTATGTTTGAAAGTTGAAGAAGGCCTTGTATGGTCTTAAACAGACTCCCAGAGCATGGTATTCCAGACTGGACAAATACTTACAACATCAAGGATTCGAGAAAGGAATTGCAGACAACAACCTCTACATCAAGGTAAATCTAGACAATATTTTGTTAACTGAAGTTTATGTTGATGATATTATTTTTGGAAGTGATGATGACAGGATGAGCCAAAAATTTGCAAAGGATATGCATAATGAGTTTGAGATGCCATTTCTTGGAGAATTGTATTTCTTCTTAGGTCTTTAGATATGTCAAAGAAACCAAGTAATTTGTATCTCTCAGACCAAGTACATAAAAGAAATGCTAAAGAGGTTGAGAATGGAAGATTTCAAACCAGTCAACACTCCTATGCAAACCAGTTGCAAGTTAAGTAAAGATGATGATTCAAAGGCTACAGATCAAAGGAAGTACAGATCAATGATTGGCACCTTACTTTATGTGACAACATCTAGACCAGATGTAATGCAGGAAGTTGTACATGTGGCATGATGTCAAGCAACACCAAATGAATAACATGTTCTAGCAGTAAAGATAATATTCAAATATCTCAAGGGTACATAAGAGTTTGGATTATGGTATCCAAAAGGAAAGGATCTATCACTTATTTCCTACACAGATGTAGATTGGGAAAGTTGCATTGATGGTTGGAGAAGTACAAGTGGAGAAACATTATACTTGGGTGAGTGTTTGGTATCCTGGCTAAGCAAGAAACAATCATCAATATCATTGTCGATAACCGAAGTAGATTATATAGAAGCAACATCATGTTGTACACATGTCTTATCCATGAAACAAACTTTGAAATATATACAGGTTGAGTATGATGAGCCCATTCTGATATATTGTGATAACACAAGCATCATCAATATCTCAAAGGATCCATTGATGCACTCCAAGACGAAGCACATTCCAATCAAGTTTCATTTTCTACAGGAATAGGTTGCAGAGAAGAACATTTGAGTTGAGTATGTTGGGACCAAAGAACATATTGTAGACATCTTTACCAAACTGCTTCCAAGGGAAGATTTTGAGTATCTTTGCAAAAACCTTGGCATAGTTTCTTCCCCACAATAAATTTTGAATGTTATTCTTATATGTCTTATATTTACATGAGAAAGCACCATACAGAGGATAGTTCAGTTTGGGGGATCATTTTCAGGGAGAGTTCAGTCAGGGGGGGCATCCCTAGGGACAATTTAGTCAGGGGGAGAAACATCGATGGGAAGTTACCTTTGCCATTGATGTCAAAGGGAGAGAGATTCATCAAATGCACGGAGAGAGAGTCATATACTTGGAGAGAGAGCACAACGACATGATTCCAGGGGTATCATTGTTCATAGGGGGAGCATGAGCAATATGAATTCAGTGTTGCATGAGAGTCTTTCCATCAATGTGAAAGGGGGATATTGTTGATTAATTGGGTTGGTTATCATTGATGTCAACCTTTGAAGTAAGTCCGGTAGAAAATTATGGTAGCACCAACAATATGGTTAAGGAACCCAAGTTTGGTTTAGGAATAATGTAATGGAGATAAGTGAATTTTCAAGTGATACTATTCTAGATGGATATTACATGTCATGTCATTTCTGGTGATATGTGGTACATCATGTAGTTCCTCGCGGTTGAGGAGATATGGCCTATTGAAGTTGGAGAACACTCATGAGTTATCTATAAGCCCTTAGAAGGTCAAAGAAGTCAATTTATTCTAGAAGCTCCGAGAAGAAGTTTACTAGTCAAATTGGTTGTAACTAGGAGTTAATCATGAGTTGAGTGGTTTCAAAAAGAAAATAATTAAAAATAAATTAGTTGCAACTAGAAGTGGTGAGATTACTATTTTTGGATAAAGTGGTTGTAAGTGGACAAAGTAGTTAGAAGTCGGTTATCCCTAAAAGAAGGAAGTTGGGTAAAGTAGTTAGAAGATAACCCCTAGAGGAAGCTACTTGGAGAATATAAATAAGAGAGAAAGGGTCTCCTATTAGCACCTAATGAGCACATTGAATATATATTATTTGTGAAAATTTTATTGTAGGTACTCATTGATACATCTAAAGTTATGCAAGTCTAAGGTAGCAAAGGAGTTTGATAGAGAAAGTTTTGGAGTTTCAAAATTATTGAAAAAACCCAAGTTTTTGAGGTGTACGTGGGCTACATTGGAGGAAGGCGCATACATACATGGGATGCAGTGGCAGAAGGCACATACATACGTGGGCTGCAGAAAAGGAAGTCATGTACCTGTGAGAAAGTTCATGAAAACTTGAGTTGATGAGGGTGCCAAGTTCTCAGAGTATGAAAGCAAGTTCCTAGGAAGATCTATAGTGATCAGGTACAATAGATCTATCTATAGGTTCAAAAGGTATGTCATATTCCTATGTGTAGTTGAATATTGTTTTTAACATGAGATATGGTTATGGGAGTTTGAGTACTTTCCCTAGATAGGTTTTTGGTTGTATGGCACTTACTGTATGAGATAGATCTACGGAAATACAACACTGGTATGTCTGGTATTCATTATTGTTACATCTTGTTGGGTTGAGTTTTGAGTCATATCTTATATTTCCTGGTACATGGTTGAGGTTTTTTGGTTGTGATGTGTTGGTGAAGTTGTTGGTTTAGTTTGAGGTTGCATATTAGTGAGGGTTTGATGTCTAGTCCATGTGAGGGTTTCTTACACTTGACTATGATTATATACACATGTATGGCACATGACTAAAGAGGCATAGATGCACATGGTTGAGTGATATTATTGTGATATTGAGTATGATATCTATGTGACAGAGGAAACAAAGTTTCATAGTTATAGAAAACTGGAAACCCTAGTTTTTTGGGGGTGTACACAGGATGACAGTGGACAGGTCACGTACATACGTGAGATGAAAGAGAACATGGTGCATACATAAACGTGTTGCAATATATACAGTTCATGTATCTGTTATGTTTATTGGTACATGTTGATTGCAAGTTATTGGTATAGGTTGATTACAGGTTATTGGTATAGGTTGACTACAGAGTATTGGAACAGGTTGGTTACAAGTTGTTGGCATAGATTGGTGCAGGTTCATAGTGGAATATTTCATAGTGATAGTGTGACACCGGTTTCATCAGTTATTTGGCCCTTATATTTCATGGTGGTAGAATGGGGAAATGATAAGTGGTTGTAGCCACCTTTCGGATGTATCCAGAGAACATAGGGGGTTGTATCTTCCTTCTAGTTGGAGCCAGAGAATTGGGGATTTGGAGCTTCCCTTATGTTGTAGATTGAAAATATAGGGGTTGGAGCCTCCTTCCAGTTGTAGCTAGAAAACAAAAGAAGTTTGTGCTTCCAATCAATGTACTTCTTAAAGAAATATAAGAAAAAGCATTATGTGGTTTTCTCCCGCATTGGGTTTCCACGTAAAAATATTGGTGTACTATGGATGTGTGTGATTGCTCATTGCTCTATTATTGATTCACACCCCCCCCCCCCCTGTCAGTAATCCAACACATGCATGACACATAAGTGAAGATGGTGTTCTTCGAATGCCTATAGATGGTTCTTCATATAGAAACATTGAAGAAAGATGGTTGATTTTTAAAGAAGAACCTCGTAATGTTATGATTTCATTGACAACTAATGATGTCAATCCATTTTGTGAGATCATGTCTATTTACTTAGTGTGGCCTATTTTTTTTATAATCAATAATCTTCTCGCCTTGGATGTCAATAAAGAGGGAGCATACAATGTTGGAAAAATGATTGTTCTAGGTATTTGTTTACAAAATTTGTTTGAACGTTGCATTTCATTTGTCTTATTCGTTGCATAATTTCTTATATATATAGACACACACACACACACACACACACACACACACACACACACAAGGTAGTAATTGTTTTTTACATGTGGTTCACGACACTGAAGACCGGTACTCGCTACATCCATGGAAAACCCACCCAAAATCCACGGGAGAACATGGGGAGGCTGAGCATTTTTGAAATATTGAGGGTTCAACAACAAGAGAATGATATAGACCTATTTAAGGGCATCACATGTCACTTACGAGGAATTGAACCTAGGTGGGGAGGGTAACAACCATTCCTCCCAACCTTCCAAGCTACATCCAACGGATTTTTTTTTACATGTGGTTCATGGCACCGAAGACCGGTACTCACTACGTCCATGAAAACCTCCCCAAAATCCATGAGATAACATGGGGAGGCCAAGAATTTTTTGAAATATTGGGGGATCAACAACAAGAGCATCATATAGAACCATTTAAGGGCATCACATGTCACTTACAAGGAATTGAACATGGGTGGGGAGGGTAACAACCAATCCTCCCAACCACCCAAGCTACATAAAATAGACATATATACAATGCCGTAATTATGTGTACTTTCACCCAATTAGGTAAGTGCCAATATAAAGATATGAATGTATATATTGAGCCTCTTGTCATTGAGCTACTAAAGGTATGGGTTGGCATCACTATGTACGACATCTCTATACCAATAGGGAAAAATAAATTCCAGTTCCATGGAATACTTACATGGACAATTCATGATGCCCCATGGCTAACACATTTTTGTGGCATGTGACATACTACTGCACTTTAATAGTATATAATTTTATGAAAATGTGATGCATGCTTCTTAAATATTAATTCCTTTTTTCTATAAATAATACTGATCTTGCAAGTCTTCAAACAAAGGGTAAATTTGCATGTCCAGTTTGTGTTCCTAGGATGAAATCTCATCATTCAAGAAGTCTAGGAAAGGAGGTGTTTGATGAGTATAGGCACTTCCTCCCTAAGAACCATAGGTATCAAACTATAGAAAAACATATTTTCAATTTGAAAGAAGAGACTGGAATAAAACCATGAAGAATGACACTTCACCTATGGAAGTTGGAATATAATAGAAATAATCAAGGTAAGAAATTAGTCTATGTATCATATATATTTATAATGTTTTACAATTTTAATTTGTATTGAATTCTATTTATTGCATCTAACAATTATTGTTGTAATCTCATTTGTTTTTCATAAATGTTGTCAAGGAATTAATGGGATTCCACGAGGAATGAAAAGTTACCCTATACAATTCAATAGGTCACCCTACTATGAGCACCTACAAATAGCTTGATTTTTTGATACAATGCATATCAGGAAGAATGTAACAAAAATATTGTGGAGAATCTTAGATGGAAGAAGTGACAAAGAAAAAATTGTTAAAATTTGTATTGACATTCAGGAAGCCAATCATGCAATGCAAAATGTGATTTATTCAAATAGGAATGGACATTGAAATAGTCTTCCATGGTTATTTATATTGCATTAATAGTCTTCCATGGTTATTTACATTGCATGAAAGCAATGTTGTAAAAGAGGTCATTCGGAAAATCAAATTTCCCACAAGATTTGCTTCAAACATAAAGAATATCTTAACAAAAAAATATGAATTTGGTGGGGTGAATACTCATGACTAGCATACCTTCATTAAGGTAATTGTTTTGGTAGATTTTTATATTGGTAAATATACTTCTTTTTAGTATTTTAATTATGTTTCTTTTCAAAAAAATGATGATCCATTTTTTTTGCAGTATGTTCTACCTCTATCTCTCCCTGACAACTTTGACAATAATGTAAAAGAAGTTATATATGATCTTGGAAAATACATGAGGTAAATAATTATTTATATGCAAAATATTTGTTGTTGAACTTGTTGACATCTGTTTTACTTTCAATGTATATATGTTGTTGTTGAAACCTATGATTTTCTTTGTTATATCATGTGTAGGTGGTTTTCATTTAAAGAAATTCTTAAAGAAGATATAAAATATTGGAGAGAAATTCCTCAGCTAATGTGTGAAATGCAAAAGGATCTACCTCTGACATTTTTCAATGCACAAGAACACTACCTCATACACCAAGTTGAGGATATTTAAATGTGTGGACTTGTACACACAAGGTCAATGTGGATGGTGGAGAGGCACTTGAAGTCATTGAAGGCTTTTGTTAGACAAAAATTATGCATCCTGAGGGTTTTTATGGTGGAGGGATATACAATATATCAATCCTTGGTGTATATTAGTTAGTATCTTCCTAAATTAGCAACAAATATGAAGGTACCTCAGATTTGGGATGTCAATTCCATTAACAAATTTGAAGGGGAGGTCCTAATCGAGAAAGGTAGAATGAGGAAAGTGAAAGGTAATTATATGGTAGAGATCTATAATACTTTGCATTAATATTGATTTATTTCTATATTGTACTTATTTAATTTTTATTCCGTTTCCATCAATTATTAATATTTATTCTAAAATATTTTTTATTCTTATTTCATATAATTGGTCGAGAGTGAGATGCACTGCATTTATAAGTTGCAAAAAATCTTGATTGGATGAAGGAATGGATAGATCGATGTATACAATGAAATGGTAGGTTATCATGGGAAGGGGTGGCTACATTGCTTAAAGACACTAGCAAATTTGGGGCATTTTGCGATGGCTATTTCGACGCTCTTATAACGTTATTTCATGGATATTGCAATGAATCTTGAGTCCCTAAAACATCATATCATGGGGCGTGGAAATTTCGACGAACTTGAATTAACGTCGCAAGAGCAACGACCCTAGAGAAATTCTCACAATTGTGACAAACAAAGAAATATCGTCGCCACTACGACAATATAGGTAATCTAAGTGAAACCAACATTTCGCCGCAATTGCGACGAAAATTTTCATTGTTTATATAGCAAATGCGTCGCAACAACTTTTGTTGTCGTTGAGCTTGCGACGACAACATTTCTTTGTTTATAGAGCAAATGCGTCACAACAACTTTTGTTGTCGTCTCACTTGCGACGACAACATTTCTTTGTTTTAATAGCACATCCATCATAGGTATGACAAGAGTTCGTTGTTTCTATAGAAAAAGCATTGCAGCAATGTTTGTTGTCGTCGCACTTGTGATGACAACATTTCTTTGTTTTTATAGCACATCTGTCGCAGGTATGACAAGAGTTCGTTGTTTATATAGAAAATGCGTCGCAACAATATTTGTTGTCGTCACACTTGTGACGAAAACATTTCTTTGTTTTTATAGCACATCCTTCACAGGTATATTATGATTGTCGAAATGGCAACGACAATTATTAATTTAAAAAAAAATAAAATTATTTTATGTTGCAATTTCAATATTTATATTACCATATTAATAACTATCAATAGAACTCTATCTCCAAGGTCATTCTCATAACTCATATTTTTCTACAATGTGCCTTAAATGAATCCATATACCTTCTTTGACTTATCAACCAATCCTTGAATCTATGTAAGAGGTTGGTGGGGAAAGTTTTTTCACATAATAATGGGAGTATGGGTTGAGTACAATCTTCATGCCATGGGAAGTGTAAGAGTCCTACATTCTGCTAGTTATAGGTAATGTCATCCATCATTTCCACCAATGATATCATTTTCATTGACTCTAACATTGTGGGAAGCAAATATAGTTCATCATTCACTATCCATTATATACTCTTTATATGCTTGAGAGACAAATATAGTTCTTTTAGGAAATTCTTAGAAAAAATACAATAGATCAAGCTCTTTCTATCCACACTAAAGAGAACTAGAGAGAATAATATATCTAAGGGACCATGAAGTACATAAAGTGAATATATTCCTTATGTTGCATGTTTTAGTGGAAGAGAGTTCCTTATCTATCGCAAGATGAATCAGATTATCATAATGCTTTGTGTTGAGAAGGTTAGGTAAGAATGTGAGTAGAAAGGTTGGGATGAGAAATATAGAATCGTATTGCTTGGTTTTTTCACCATGGTGGCCTCATAGCCTAGGTTGGTGGTGGTATCTACACTAGATGGTTGTGGT
>ML778795.1:271112-285518 GCA_009831015.1 Picea engelmannii
CTCAGAACTCATATTTTTCTACAATGTGCCTTAAATGAAGCCATATACCTTCTTTGACTTATCAACCAATCCTTGAATCTATGTAAGAGGTTGGTGGGGAAAGTCTTTTCACATAATAATGGGAGCATGGGTTGAGTACAATCGTCATTCCATGGGAAGTGTAAGAGTCCTACATTCCTCTAGTTATAGGTAATGTCATCCATCATTTCCACCAACAATATCATTGTCATTGACTCTAACATTGTGGGAAGCACTCTAACATTAATTCTCTATGTATTTCATGTTGTATACTCCATTTCCAACCCATACCAATTTGGAAATTAACTAAAATCAACATCAAGAAGAGGAAAATTGTATACTTTGTATAAAATATAGTGGTTGTAGGTGAGCATATAGGATAGGGAAGATAACAATTCATCATTCACTATCCATTATATACTCTTTATATCCTTGAGAGACAAATATAGTTATTTTAGGAAATTCTTAGAAAGAATACAATAGATCAAGCTCTTTCTATCCACACTAAAGAGAACTAGAGAGAATAATATATCTAAGGGACCATGAAGTACATAAAGTGAATATATTCCTTATGTTGCATGTTGTAGAGGAAGAGAGTTCCTTATCTATCGCAAGATGAATCAGATTCTTGTATTGCTTTGTGTTGAGAAGGTTACTTAAGAATGTGAGTAGAAAGGTTGGGATGAGAAATATAGAATCTTATTGCTTGGTTTTTTCACCATGGTGGCCTCATAGCCTAGGTTGGTGGTGGTATATACACTATATGGTTGTGGTTCAATGGAAATTTCCTTGTACATGACCAATCTCTTGGACCAATTTTTGTTAAAAGACAAGTCTCATTTTTTCTTTTATGAATATGAAACATTACTATTATTCCCATTCATAAAAAAAATTATGTGTTATGCATGCTGTATCATTTTTTCCAATTTTGAATTTAAGTATACAAGGAAATGAAGGAAAATTTCATGACGCAAGAGAAGAAAATGATTTACAACTTTTCGAAAATGTGTTTTGGATCGTGGAGGTGACCACCCTTCAAACCTGCATTTTTCAAAGACATTAAAAGGTTAAATGACTGAATAATAGCTACATCTATGACCACCCATATTGCTCGATTATGTCATCGCTCTATGATTTCAATGTTCAACTTGTTACATATACATTCTCAATCAATGTATTTAGCATGTTTATGCATGGAAACAATTCCGCTTTGTATCCCACCTTGTGGAATCATAATACCTTAACATTGAAATCCTTGGGTTCCTGTCCTTGGCTTATTTTTCTGCTCGCAATGATTTGTGGAAGGTTCAACATCATTTTACATATCATAGAGGAATGAATAAGTAGGCTTTAAGGAAATGTTGAGTAGCAACACCATGTCCATGACACAATGAAAAGAATGGTTATTCTCTTTGTCATGTGAGACACAATGAAACATGTCACAAGACTTTCAAAGTTGCATATATCATGTCAAAAGATTTTGGAAGTTGCATCATTAAGAGAAGCTGAAATTATCATTAAGTGTATAACAAAATTACATTCACAGATATATACAAACCATAGAAATAGCCTTATGTATATTATCATCTATATAATGTACATCTAACTGTCTTATAAAATTATTACATGACATCATGAATTTCCTTTAGTCTTCTTTTTTTCTTTCTAGTTCTTAAGCAAATCATCCATGTCCATAGTTTCGTTTATTGGGTGCTCTTTAGAAGATGATGTTGTTTCAGTCCTTTCACGCCGAGTACGTCTGGTCTCGTAGCCACGGTGTGGATTATGTTGTCAAGGGCCATCACCTAAAAAAATATATATATATTAAATTTATATGGCCAATTTTTAAATATCATTGAAGTAGTTCATTAATATTAAAAAAAATCTCTACAATGTAATTATTTACCTCGTCCTCTAGTCGGCACCGTTGGAATGGCTGTCAGCTTGTTCACCTGATCTTCAGGTCGAGGATGATCATCTATGACATTCTCTGCCATTGAAACGTCAAAATGTATAAGTACAAAATTATTAAGTATATGATTAATATATAGACATTTTACTGTCGTGGGCCTCAGTCACAGGAACACCTTGGGGCTGCACCTCACTGGGATGGGGTTGTTGGGGAGCACCATGATCTTCTGGCTATGTTTCACTATCAACGCTATGATTTTCAGTAATAATGGTTTCGTTGATAGTGTTGCTCCCCTGATTAAAAAAAAGTAAGACATTAAATTATGGATGATATCAAACATTTATGTATTTTATAAGTAACGAAAGGTTAATGTGGACTAATTTTTATTTACCTTATCCCACAAATTGGATCTTAGGGTCTGCCCCATGCTTTTCCTATGATCAACCACGGCGTTATAACCGTACTTGTAACCAAGTTGGAGGTCTTCCTCTGTGGTTTCAATTTTGAAGTCGTCACCCTACATTGCATAAGGGTACGATTTTTTAATGTTTTTGGCTGCAATTACCTTAAAGTTGTAAGGTGATACAAACAATATTCTTAATAAGTTTGGGTACTTACGATTCATGACTGTAACCTTGAGTAGCCTCCCTGGCCTAGCTTGTGTTGGCCATGTTTGGAAATCCTTGCTTTGGTTGCCTTCGAAGTGTCAGGAAACCTATCATCAAAATTTTCAAGTATGTTATATATAACCACACTTTTATTTAGATCTAAAGAAAAATAAATCTAGTATTGAATTCAAAAAATTGTAATTTACATTGGTGTACCAGTTATTTGTTCTCCTGATTTTTTCAAAATCTTCTCTTTTGCATTATCAAAGATCTCCTTCCACTCCCTCTCTGGAATTGAGGGAGGACGCTCATACCTAGGATTTCTTGTCAAGCTTCGTCTATAAACATCCTAGGTATATTTTAAATATTCACCCATTGTAGATGTGACCGCTTTTGTATTGAACGTGTCTACACCAAAGAGGCCTTCAAGATAATCCATGAGTTCCTTTTTGAGGTTGGAATTATGGCAATTCCACCTCATGCGTAAGGTTGCCCCAAAAATAGACAAGGCCTTGCTCTCTACGTGCCTATAAAAAAGGTTGTTTCCTATACATAAAAATATATGATCATTAATTTAAAATTAACAATCTAGATGATTTCTATATGAGGACAACATTAAACGATTAAAATATGAATTAAAACTACCTGGGAGTCTTGATTGTTTTAATGGAAGTCCATTATCATCGACCAAAAATGTGCATGGAAGGGTCCCCATGCTTATCACACGTCTAGCTCCAGGAAATGCAACCATCTCAACCACATCACTATGATCCTCATCTCTGCCACCATCTCTAGACTCTAATTGAGGTGTGGATGCATATCGGTGTGTGTCATGGCTCCTATCTAAATGAGGTGTGGAAGATGGAGAAGTAAATAGTGCTCTAGCAATAGTATGACCGCCCGCATCAGGACTCTGTAGTGTCTCTGTAGCGCCACTAGTACCAACCCTAGGCTGAACAGGCTCCAAATATCCCTTTATAAAAAAGAAAATGTTTTTTCGTGAGATAATGTAAAAGTTAAAGAACAAAGTATCATAATTGAACATATGAGTGCATTAAAAAAAAAATTAAAATTATGGTTATTACCTTATATGTGTTAAGTTGTGACATAAGGAGCTTGATCCTTTCTTTGACATCCGGAGTTTGTTCTAGATGATCTAACAAGCTAACAAGTTCCTTGTTAGATTTAATGATCTTTTTTTTTAATAAGAGGATCGAATCAGCACAAGAATAAAACCCCTCCTAATCGGCGGAATCATGATCCACATGGCCTGCTGACAACATATAATTTCAGCAAAAACAATGTTATTTCAATAAAATTATATAAGAAAATAATAAAAACAACGTAAAATGAAAGTGGAAATCAATAATCATTTACATGTTCTGTAGTTGGCCCTTTTCCACAATCATCCTGCCACATTAAAATATAATTAGAACCCCCAAATATTTAAAAAATGTTAATGATAACAAAAAAACAATGTTAAAGATAATAAAAAAATATAATACAATAAGTAGAGGTTTCTTAAAGAGGTGTTACATAAGAACCTGCACACTATTAGTCAATGTTTCTATTCGATTCAAATGGTAATCCACTAATAACTCTTCCCCGAGAGCTATTTTTTTTATTGCACACAGGACTACCCGATTCTCTTCACGTCCCTCATATATGCAATTCGGTTGTTTGTTTGTTGTCTCAGGTCATGTGTTGTTTATAAACCCTGCGATATTGCCGAAAGCTTTAGGCCTTCCATCAATATAGATAGTTGCTCCCTTATTTTTATCCTTGTTTATTAGTTGTATATAATTTGCGGTGAGTGCATATCTCTACATACTTTGCATGTACCGGACCAACCGCATCTAATCGTTATAATTGTAACACAGTCCGGCATAGTCCATCAATTCAGTTATTGTATTGTATTTTACAATTATTCCATCCATGGAAAATAGCCCCAAGCCATGTAGGGAGGATGGTGCAATGTGATATGTCCTATTGTTGACAACGAAGTAAACATATATAGGAGGTAGTTCCTTAGGTACCCATTGCTTCACCATATGCTTATACCTGAGTGGAACATCTATGTCTCTTATGTTGTTATCATCATAAGAGCATGATCCTACTTCGGCAAGAAAAAATTTCATGCGTCTACAAAATTTTATTCTGACTTTTTCACCTTTGGTCCTTATTTGCTTATCATATCTACTAGATGTAGTCGCATTTCCGACCTCTATTTTTCCTAATCTTTCCTCACTTGACGAAGAAATATCTGATAGGTACCTATTTGGTTGTACCTTCAGTTGCATGTGCACATGTTGTTAGTTAATAGTCCATCATCATATTCACAGTTCTAAATAAAAAATTTATATCTTTAGTTTTGGATGCACAATTAGACTAGGGTGCAATTACCAATATTAGTGGTCAACCACCTAATTTAATGTGATATCCCTCTTGATTTTGGACATATTAAGGACATATTAAAAATGTGAAAACACTAAGGACATGATAAATTTATCATATGGATCTAAGAAAAAAATAGTATTAAGGTTGTTGTTTGTTGGATTTGTGCAAAATGAACCTAAACAAAAAATTGTCACTTGAACTTGAGCAATTCCATAACTTCTAGTGGTATAGAAAAATATAAATACTAGACTAGGATAATCCAACTAGGAACCCTCTACTCAAGGAAGAGGAACCACACGACACAAAACGACTCTAATTTTTGCAAACCCCCATGTGTTGCATTGTCATGATCAAAACCATAATCGAGACCATAAGCATGAAACCCATGGGAAACATAGAGCACCCACAAAATTTTAGGCTATGCCACAATGAGCACAATTCATGGCCCACTAAATTCTATAGTACACCACGATCTCTAAGAAAACCACGACCAATCACCATATTAGAGACCAGATATAGGAAACTCCATAGCGCACCACAACAACCAAGATAACCACAACCATATATCATAGTTGATAATACATCTAAAAAACCCATGACAAGAACACACCACCCACCAAATTCTAGGCTACACCATGACAAGCAAAGACCACCAGATCCCGACAACAACAAAAACACATGCTAAACCATATTGCATGATAAACCTATAGAATTAAATAAGGACTTAAGGGTGGCAAGGGAAGTGGTGGTAATATAGGGTATCTACCTAATCCATGTTTCATGATAAGTGACACATATTCCACGTGCATTTGGTTGCATGGGCATCATTCATGAAGATGTTATGATGATTTTTTTTTTCTTTTAGTATAAAAAATAAGGTGAAACACATTCCCTTAAACCCTACCTCCCCATCATCTTAACAAATGACCCCACCATTACATACTTATCACCTTAGGACCTCCATCTCATATATTGACAATACAAATGGAGGTCATGAATAGGGATTTTATGGCAGACCTAAACGTTATTCATAAGGATATTATGATGAAATTGTTTGTTTGTACGTTGAGAGGAATTGCAACACATTAATGGTTTCATAAAGATTGTCCAAGGGTTGTGTCTTCAATTTCAAGTTTCATCAAAGCGTTTTGCAGGATTTTGTGATTGTGAGTAGGCTCTTGAAGAATTCTACAATGAGGATTTTTTGCTTCAACATTGCATGGAAATAAGGAAGAAACTTGATGACACTTTTCAATCCTATCAAATAATCCCATGGATATTCTTTTCAATAAGTTGGTTGAAAGGTATAAGGCAATAAATTATTGGTCGATGTTGTAGAAATGAAATACCTTCACAGTGATTATCAACCCATCATCTTATCTAAAGAGTTGTCATAGAATCATGTAGTAGGGGAACAACCCCTAGTCACCTCCATCCATGCAACAATCCCCACTTCTACCAAAGGATTTGGGCCCCTGTCATATGAAGATGCCATTGTTGCACTAGAAGAACAATTGCATGACAAGTATGAGGAAGAGGGTGGCCATGTTTTTGGTGATCTAATCAAATCAAAGTTTGAGCACATGCTTGATATTGAATAAATATGGTTTGATGCTCCTTTGAATTTTATGGTGGTAATATGATCCAAACGAATCTTCATGAGGACAACCCATTATTTCTAGATTCCTAACTCCCTGGGGTTGATATCATGGAGCTAGAACACTTTCCTGATGTTGAAGAAGATTTTCTTGATTATGCTAGATGATGATCAATGCAATGCAATGGTCATCAAGCCCATAGTGAAATGGTCATAAAACCTATGTGTGTTTCCTACCATGGAGTAAAGTTTACCAGCAGGCTGGTGAGGTACACAATGGTGTAAATGATCGTGTTTTTCCTTGTATATGTAATCCGATCCTTTAGGATCACATTAATAAGGTGAGTATGGCCTATCATAGAATGTCTATCCTCATGCTGGATAAACTCCATCGCAAGAAGGACGCATGAGGCTGGATCAAACCATTTATCATCGCACACGAGAATGAAGAAGCGAGGGATCTCAAATTTGAACTTCTAATTCCCTATTCAAATGATGGTCCTCTACATGCAAAATTGGGCTATGAGAAGTCTCGAATGGTAAATATGCATCTCCAACATAGTAGTGAACAATATTGTAGGCTTGGAATAATGGCATAATGTTGGATAGCTACAATGTGGATGCACAATTAGAAATGGTAGGTGATGACATGGTAGTCAGGGTTAAACAAGGAGAAGGCAACATTGCACTCTTGTGTCTCAATCTTAAAAGATTCAAAGTTTTTAACAAGGAGGCACGCCATCAAGTTTATACCTTTAAATGACTTGGTAAGAACTTACCTTGGACACTCGAACCTCATATGGCTTCAATTCAATTCATTTAGAAGGATTCCTTATATTTTGTTCATGATGTATTCTAGCAGGTATACCCTATATTCCCATCATTGTTTCAAAGTTTGGAAAACAAGACTTGGAGGGTCAACAAACAAAGAAGATGCATCAGTCATACAAGAATATAAATACTCAGGAGATGTCTAGGAACAATATACTAAATAGTTGCAAATCCTCTCATGGGAAACAATTCATGCATGGAGACATCTTAGAGCTATTGTGGAAGGATTGTTTTCTTGGAAAGTTTGATTATGCCACCCTGAACTTAGAAAATGTTCACCATTTTCTAATGCTTTAACACAACACCAAGATCTGGCTGCCAGGAACTTCGGTGTCAAATTAATATTAGATGAAGTATTGTCTGGCATTCTTAGGAGATATCAGATTGATGAAATGTTGGAAAATGTAGGGTTAGCCTTTGAGGATGAATGGTCTGAATGTGTCCTTTATGCTACAAGAAAAATCACAAGGATTCTGGCAAGATTTGAAGTTGAAAATGTGACATTTGCTTACAACTCGTGTGACCAAGGAAAGATTACAAATTACATCATTTGTGTGCTAAAGTTTCAACCTTTTACTTTGGGATCAAATAAAAATTTGAAGCTACATGTATATGAACAACAATATGATGGTAAAAAGACATAAATTCTCGGAAGGCAAGAGGAAATTATGTGGTATGATAGAGTTTACAAAAACCCTCTTCAAGAGTGGATAGACATATGTTGTAGCATATCATTTCCATTGCTGCATCCACCTGATAGAATCTTTCATTCATAGATACTCAGTTTACTATTCATTCCAACAATGATAGAGATTCCAACATACAAGCATTCAGACTTTGATGTTTCCCTGTTTTTCACAATAAATAAGCACATGGGAAAGGGACATTGTACTTTTGAGGAGCTAAGATGGTTTCATTGGCTCACTACTTGCATTTGGCTGCATGGGCATCATTCATGAAGATGTTATGATGAATTGTTTTTTCATTTAGTATAAAAAATAAGGTGAAACACATTCCCTTAAACCCTACCTCCCCGTCATCTTAACAACTGACCCCACCATTACATACTTAGCACCTTAGGACCTCCATCTCAGATACTGACAATACAAATGGAGGTCATGACTAGGGAAGAGGGAACTGAGGTGGCTAAGGTGGAGGATGTGATTCCTCGACCCAAGGAGAAGAAACAGTAGAAAGGTAAAGGTTGCCTATACATGTCAAAAGGGAGCGAGCAATTGAGAGTAAAGTACATTGTTAAGTAACAAATACGAGAGTTGTTATTGATTCGTAACTCATCGATGGCTACAAAATTGTAAAGGCTAAGGCATGGGTGCAAGTTATTGACAATGGGATAAGTGATGTTGTTGTTGTTGTCCGTTACCTTGACTCACTTCATCCAAAAAATGACAATTTTTTTAATTACCTTGACTCACTCCATACAAAAAGGACAAATGGGACAAGCCATTATTCAAAGGCCACAATTACATATTGGTCAGATTAATGGTGAAATGACATTGTGGCTAAGTGGACATTGCATGGGATTCATTATGACATTTGTAATTTCCACATCTCCCAAGGTATCTTCACAACTCTCAATGCAATCTTACAACTCTCAAGGCATTGGTCAAAATGGCATAGGCAGTTTGGGATATTCTTCATTGGTCATTTGAGGAGTTCTTGGAGGGGTCTATTGAAGGGGAATTTGCTTTTATTCACCCAAATTGGTTGTAATAACTCTAGTTTATAGGTAGCATGGAGAGCCACAGCCAACCTGGACACTACCCCTATTGTAAAATAATATAAATCTATCAATTCTTCGTAAACAGGAGGACCTGATTGTTGAGAACCAGGAATCTATCTTCTCGTCTATTAGTAGAATCCATGTTCAGGAAGAAAATCATAATGTAGGTTCTATTTTTATCATGGAGTCTTTATTACAACATAAGAGGAAAATCAATGCTTTAAAGGAAGAGTGCATATGTTTCATTGGGTTCTATAAATATGGGTTTCATTGAGTTCTATAAATATTTCAAGTTTGTAAGGGTTTTGGAAATTAAACCTCATAGCATTACAATATTATGATTCCCTAAGTGACTCACGACTCTTTTTCATAGAATATAGACAAAGGGATATAGATGTTTATGTATACCATCAAATATCCACGATGTAGGGAACCTCCACATCAACAACTTTGGGACCAATTAAAATATGTCACATATACAAGAGAGACAAAGAAGGGAGTTGGTTTGGATAATAAAGGGAAAATCAAAAAGACATGTGGCAGGCTCAGAAATTGCCATGTCATTATCCAAATAATTAAATGGAAAAAATCCTCCAACCAGCACCTAAACTATCTCAACCCAACACAACTGCTATGTAGAAATCCTTCACATCTAGTTTCATGTAGAAATCTCTATGCCTTGTTGTTGTTGTCAGCTAGCTTGTTAAAAATATGAGACTATTAGGATTCTGGTAAAAGAATAGTCCATGTCAGAAAAATTCAATTATGAGTGTAGGGGTGTTCAAAGATTATACTAGATGAGAATAAAGCTATGAGGAATGGCCAATATGGATACCGATCCTTATTTCCTAAATGAGAAATGTATTAATGAAGAGCTTTGTGTGCATTTAAAACTGTAAAATTCCCACTCAATTGTTTTTGGTCTTTTTCTTGGTTTTACTGTGTTGGCCTTTCGTCAAACAATTTTCCACTAAAATGTTTATAGAGGTTGTTATGAATTTACTCATTGCTTTAGCAATTTTATATGAATTCCTGAGTGTGGAATTTTGACAAACACTTAGACTGTAGGATATTTCACACTGTTTGACTGCCCAATTTTCCATTATGGTATTTTAGATGGATTCTTGAAGTGTTTTAGATGGTTGGCATAGATTTCATGTTATCCCTCTGATAACATTGTGACCAGGAAAACCCTAGGAACAAAAGTTCAAATTCGAATATGCCCTAACTCAAATATGTAGAATATCTAATTCAAACATGGTTCCCTAGATAGAATATATAGAATATATCATTCAAATGATGATGCATGTGTGCCCTAGACTTTTCAAAATGAAAATTTTGAAAAGGACAGAGTGAGAAAAATTTACCGAAATGGAAGTCATTGTTGATCTAGTTTGCTTCTTTGTCGCTCTTTGTCTCTATGGCTCCTTGGTGGGGTCACCGCGTCTCTTGTTACAGGCCACGTCTTTGTGGCAGGCTGCACCTTTGTGGTGTCTATCTCTTTGTCATTTGGTAGCTAGGTGGGGTCTCTGTCTGCCTTTGTGGATCGTTTAGCAGGGGATGCAAGGTCAAGGGTTTTGTTTGGCAATGGATATAAGGGTCAGGATGAATGCAAATGGGGTCGACTGAATGGGGTTGGGATGAATGTGAATGGAATGGTGTTGAGTTTGAATGGGATGGGGCCGAGTTCGAATGGGATGGGGTAGGCCAAACGGGGTCAAAATGAATTCGAATGGGGTCAAGTTCGAATTCGAATGCTAATGGGGTTAGGGGTCACGGGGTTCTGTTCGAATGGAATGGGGTCGAGTTTGAATTCGAATGCGAATGGGGTTAGGGGTCACAGGGTTCTATTCGAATGGAGAATATATATGTTATATATGTTACAAATATATAACATATATATGTTATATATGTAATATATATAGCATATATATGTTATATATGTAATATATATAACATATATATGTTACAAATATGTATATTATATATTTGTAACATATATATGTTACATATATAACATATATATGTTATATATATGTTACATATATGTTATATATTTGTAACATATATATGTTATATATGTAACATACATATAACATATATATGTTTACAATATATAAAATATTTTCATTTGATAAATAATTTTTATATTATATGTCATATTTGATATAATATGTTATATGTTATATGGATATATTATATAATATATAGTTTTTGTTCATGATATCAACAAGTGCCCCTGGTGCAGATCTTGGTGGTAGTAGCAAATATTCAAATGAGAACTTTGAAGAGTGGAGTGGGGAAATGTTCCCTATGAACATCACTTGGACATGGGTTAGTCGATCCTAAGAGATGGGGAATCCTTGTATCAAGGGTGCACTCTGCATGAACATCGAAAGATAATTGGGTTAATATTCTTGAACCGAGACATGGTGGTGGATGACAATGTTAGGAAATCTGGAGATGTCATCGGGGGCCTGGGAAGAGTTATCTTTTCTTTTTAACGACTTTCCCACCCTGAAATCGGTTCAACCAGAGATAGGGTCCAACATCTAGAAGAGCACCACACGTCTTGCAGTGTTTGGTGCCCCCTCGACATCCATTGAAAATATGGAGAACCGAGTACCATCCATGCCCGATCGTACTCATATTTTCCTCCTTGGATTTTTCAATGCCCACTAGGTTAGCGATCTTGATGAGAGAATATCTACCTTAGGATACTTGTTTTCTCTTGGCTCTGGACCAATTTCTTATTGTTCTAAGAAGAAACAAGTTTTTATTCTCTTCTCCACTAATGAAAACTATGCTAGTGAAGTTCATGTCGGGAAGAATCTTCCCTGGATACAGATTATGCTTGATCAACTTGGTCTTCCTCCACAAACTCATTCCACCTTTGTGACAATCAAAGTACCATTGATCTTATTCACAATCTAATGAATCATTAGAAGACAAAACACATGGATATTTGGATGCACTAAATTTGGCAACCTCATGCTCAAGGACAACTTATGCCAATCTTTGTTCCTTTAGTAGATCAACAAGTAGATATCTTCACCAAATCTCTTCTAGATCCTGCCTTCACCAATCTAATGGCATGCATTAGTATAGGAGCATTTCCATTAAAGGGCCCTTTAGAGATGATATTTGGCATCAAAGTGGCATATGGAGTACACCATTATGATATTTTGTGCACTAAGGATGGGTCTCATGGATTTGGCCATGTTCATGAGAGAAAAATAAGTTCCTTAGTCCTAAATGAATCTTATAGGGTTTGAGGGTCATGAGAAATTCCTTAAACCACCACAAAGGGAATCTACGAGGAATATTTTCCCTTTGAGTAAGACATTATAGCCATTAATTGCACAACAAGGGTGGGTCTTAAGGCAATGAATGTTCAAGGGAGGAAATTTAAAGATTTAGACCATAAATGAAACTTATTTGTCTCATGGGCCATGAACAAGGCCTGAAACCATGAGGCAATGCCTCTAAATTATATCTTTGGCCTTCAAGTGGAATATGGGAGTCAAACTATACAAATATTAGTTTTGTTCAATGCATCTATACATATCATTTGAGCCCCATGTTCATCCAATTGGTAGATGGGTTAGTTGTAAGTCGCCCTGGTAGTTCATCCCATCATATGGATAGTCTTTGATATGTATCATGAGTTGATCCAATGTGTGAAAAAATCAAGGTGAAACACATTCCCTTAAACCCTACCTCCCCATCATCTTAACAACTGACCCCACCATTACATACTTAGCACCTTAGGAACTCCATCTCAGATACTGACATGTGGTTGAATCATGGGTATGTTCTTGAAATAAAACACATAGTATTGTCCCAAAGGCACAATTCCACCATTATTAATTGTGATAGGAGGTGATTTGGTGCTTTAGCACCATCAATAACATCTAGGCCCACCCACAGTAGGTCATAGCAAGGAATTTCTCTACATGCATCGTCAATTCACCAGATATCCTATGGGGTGCATGCAAAGTCATTAAAACCCCTAACTTCCATCACCCAAAGCCTTAGTCAACTAAAACCCCTAACTTCCAGCACCAATATTCATCCTCATATTATCCATAGGGGAATGGAAAACCACTAACCCCTCTAATATCTTTCACACCTAATTCCTATAGCCCAATCGCATAATCTTTATAACCCTTGAACATTATATCATAACCAATTTAATTGACATTCGCTATCAATCAAGTACCTTAACCCTTGTCCCCAATAACCCTTAATCCCTAAATTATATAACTGCTAACCCTTGTAATATCTAACATTGAACTCTTATAACCCCTTATCCCTAGTAGATGTAATTGATATGATCCATAACCATTATAAGTTGTGTCACATGTTTCATCCTTAACCTCTATAAAAAATAATCCCTAACCCTTACAATCCATAACAATTATAAGGATTATCAACTAATAAATATATACACTAATGTATGGAACCCTAAACCCATAACCTCTATAACCCTTAACCCTTTTCATCCCTAATGTTTAACCCATATCCCTTATAATGTGTAACCTCTATAACTATAATTTTTAATACTATTACGTACAACCACTATTACCGAGTAACCATCTAACCCCTAAGAACCTATGGCCATTAACCCTTATAATCACTATAATTTATTTCCCCAAACTCATTTGACTCATAACTACTACAATTTTTAGAATCCCAAACCCCTAAACCATTGAAAATTTAACCCTAATATTTAACCCTTATAACCCCAAACATGTACATTAACTATTACATCTATCCATTATTAGTACTAGTCTATCACCTATGTTAACCCTAATCACTTATAACCTCTATAATCTCTAACTTATAAACCCCAAATAGCTAAAGCCTAACTTATTAACCCTAACCACCTAATACCTATATCTCACAAACATTAATCCTTATAATATTCAAACCATATAACCACTTTACTCCATAACACTATAACCCTTATCATCCCTAACA
The DNA here is from genome assembly GCA_009831015.1 of Picea engelmannii. Classification (NCBI taxonomy): domain Eukaryota; kingdom Viridiplantae; phylum Streptophyta; class Pinopsida; order Pinales; family Pinaceae; genus Picea; species Picea engelmannii. The sequence goes on from ML778795.1 coordinate 285,200, forward strand.
CCTAACCCTTAATTCCTGCCATACCTAACCCCTAATCCCTATAAAGCACAATTCTAAACCAATGTGACCTTTATCTGACTTGTAACTCCTAATGAGCTTAACTACCATAACCCCTAATACAACATCTCGACATGAAGAGCACTGAAACAACATCAAATCCTACCATAACATGGCCTTACAATCTCGATAATACAAAGGTCATGGCTATGTCAATTGACATAGGTGAAAAGGAAGATGTGTCTAGTGACACCAAAATAACAGGAGAATCATTAGTAGAGAATTGTAAATTCATTGTATTAAGAAAACAATTAAGTAGAAT
>ML778795.1:287247-304338 GCA_009831015.1 Picea engelmannii
GCTTGGATTCATTTCATATTTGGTTTATCAACTTGAAATCTCAATTTGATACTTTGCAAGCTAGTTGGACCTTCAGTCAAATATAAATATGAAACTTGGAATCATTAACATATCTACTAGAACATATGAAAAATAGGGTTTATCGTTTCCATGATGAATTGATGATGGAAGAAAGTGGGTGTGTCAGTCAAATTTAAGTCCAAAAAACCTCCCATATCGTTAAGGCATGCGATTAGTCTATCCAGGTCAAATTTCAATGCATACAGATACAGTTTGAAAACATTTCAATGTTGGCCCCATTCACATGTCATTGTTGCCCGCCTCTAGTGTCTTGATGGTGTTGATTAAGAAATAAATGAAATAGAGGGATTTTTCATCACAACTATGACACAGATAAATTTTATATGCATTAATGTAGAACCTAAAAGCAAAATGAAGAAAGACCGACGAAAGCCTAAAACTTGCATAAACCAAATTGGGTACTCTGAAAGAAAATTAGGGTTTATGGTTTACATGATGAATTGATGATGGAAAAAAGTGGGTGTGTAACTCAAATTTGAGTCCAGAAACCCTCCCATACCGTTAAGGCATGCCAATAGTCTATCCATGACAAATTTCAGTGCATACAGAAACTGTTTGAAAAACTTTCAACGTTGGCCCCATTCGCAGGTCCATGTTGTCGGTGTCTAGTCCTCATGCAATTTTCGTTCCTCATTCCTTTTTATGTGTTCCTCGTTCCTAGTTCCTTAACCATGGTGTATTCCCAAAGATCCATTATTTTTGTACAAAATTACATACTAATGGCATAAAATGTCCCACACAAAGACCAAATTAATATCCGCTACATAAGTCTTTTGTCTTTTTTCAAGGACTATGTAACAGATCTCAATTCTAAGAAGATTCAAATAGGACCTAAGAACCTTAATTTATTTCCTTAACTATGGGTGACATAACACTATCATTCAATAGTAAAATTGTTACGTTTCATTGTTTGGCATCATGTGTACTAAGGGCTTGAGACACCATATCCACAAAGGAAACATACCAAGAATATTTGTCTTATGAACAAGATATGGTACTATCCATTTTGATGTTTGGCATAGAGATTGTTCTTATAGAATACACTACATTGCACCATAATATAAGCCCTACACTCCTTGAAAACCATGTAACACCATTCAAATTAGACACAATATTCTTGCAACGAATTAGCTATACTATCAACGAACTTTTTTCGTCGATAGTATAGCAAATTCGCCACAAGATTATTTGCATTCATCTCTCTTGCGACGATATCAAATGATGCTTGGATTCATTTAATATTTGGTTCATCAACTTGAAATCTCAATTTGATACTTTGCAATCTAGTTGGACCTTCAGTCAAATACAAATATGAAACTTGGAATCATTAACATATCTACTAGAACATATGAAAAATAGGGTTTATCGTTTCCATGATGAATTGATGATGGAATAAAGTGGGTGTCTCAGTCAAATTTGAGTCCAGAAACCCTCCCATATATTTAAGGCATGCGATTAGTCTATCCAGTTCAAATTTCAATGCATACACATACAGTTTGAAAACATTTCAACGTTGGCCCCATTCACATGTCATTGTTGCTCGCCTCTAGTATCTTGATGGTGTTGATTAAGAAATCAACGAAATAGAGAGATTTTTCATAACAACTATGACATAGATACATTGTATATACATTAATGTAGAACCTGAAAGCAAAATGAAGAAAGACCTACGAAAGCCTAAAACTTGCGTCAACCAAATTGGGTACTCTGAAAGAAAATTAGGGTTTATGGTTTAGTACATGATGAATTGATGATGGAAGAAAGTGGGTGTGTCACTCAAATTTGAGTCCAGAAACCCTCCCATATCATTAAGGCATGCCAATAGACTATCCATGACAAATTTCAGTGCATACAAAAATTGTTTGAAAAACTTTCAATGTTGGCCCCATTCGCAGGTCCCTGTTGTCGGTGTCTAGTCCTCGTGCAATTTTCCTTCCTCGTTATTTGTTATGTGTTTCTCATTCCTCGTTCATAATTCCTTGTTCCTCGTTCCTCATTCCTTGACCATGGTGTATTCCCCAAGATCCATTCTTTTTGTACAAAATTACATACTAATGGCATAAAATGTCCCACGCAAAGACCAAATTAATATCTACTACATAAGTCTTTTGTATTTTTTCAAGGACTATGTAACGGATCTCAATTATAAGAAGATTAAAATAGGACCTAAGAACCTTGAGTTATTTCCTTAACCATGGGTGACATAACACTATCATTCAATAGTAAAATTGTTATGTTTCATTGTTTGGCATCATGTCTATTGAGGGCTTGAGCCACCATATCCATAAAGGAAACATACCAAGAATATTTGTCTTATGAACAAGATATGGTACTATCCATTTTGACGTTTGGAATAAAGATTGTTATTATAGAATACACTACATTTCACCATAATATAATCCCTACACTCCTTGAAAACCATGTAACACCATTCAAATTAGACACAATATTCTTGCGACGAATTAGCTATACTATTGACAAACTTTTTTCGTCAATAATATAGAAAATTCGTCGCAAGATTATTTACATTCGTCTCTCTTGCGACGATATCAAATGATGCTTGGATTCATTTCATATTTGGTTTATCAACTTGAAATCTCAATTTGAAACTTTGCAAGCTAGTTGGACCTTCGGTCAAATACAAATATGAAACTTGGAATCATTAACATATCTACTAGAACATCTGAAAAATAGGGTTTATCATTTCCATGATGAATTGATGATGGAAGAAAGTGGGTGTGTCAGTCAAATTTGAGTCCAGAAACCCTCCCATATTGTTAAGGCATGTGATTAGTCTATCCAGGTCAAATTTCAATGCATACACATACAGCTTGAAAACATTTCAACGTTGGCCCCATTCACATGTCATTGTTGCCCGCCTCAAGTATATTAATGGTGTTGATTAAGCAATCAATGAAATAGAGGGATTTTTCATCACAAATATGATGCAGATACATTTTATATACATTAATGTACAACCTGAAAGCAAAATGAAGAAAGCCCGACGAAAGCCTAAAACTTGCGTCAACCAAATTGGGTACTCTAAAAGACAATTAGGGTTTATGGTTTAGTACATGATGAATTGATGATGGAAGAAAGTGGGCGTGTCACTCAAATTTGAGTCTAGAAACCCTCCAATATTGTTAATTCATGCCAATATTCTATCCATGACAAATTTCAGTGCATACAGAAACTGTTTGAAAAAATTTCAACATTGGCCCCATTCGCAGGTCCCTGTTGTCTGTGTCTAGTCCTCGTGCAATTTTCATTACTTGTTCCTCGTTATTTTTGTACAAAACATACTAATGGAATAAAATTCCCCACACAGAGACCAAATTAATATCTGCTACATAAGTCTTTTGTCTTTTTTCAACGACTATGTAACAAATCTCAATTCTAAGAATATTCAAATAGGTAACAATATTGATGAAATCTTATACGATCATGATGGTATAATAATGAAAGAGATTCTCTTGGTTTCAAGAATAATTTATCCTCTACTTAACAAGGCCAACCACATGAAGGTGGAATCTCACATGGCCCCTCCCCTCCCCTTCACATCACTCTCAATTGATCCCCAAAACCCAATCTATAAAATATAAAATAATTGAAAGAAACGTCCTATTAAGATTCATGCATATAAACTACAAAAAAAAAATTAATGAAGGTACATGAAATTATGTGTTTCTAAATGATATTTTTAGTCTACCACATACTTTACTATATTGACAACTGTTTTCAGATTTCAAATAATAATTAAACAACATGTAACCTAGGATATAAAAACGTTGCATAAAACTTAAAAACATGTAATTAACCCATGACATTAAAAGTAAATTATTTTAAGAGAATAATTCATACAAATTAAAATATTATATAGCCACAGACCTAATACAACCTCAACATCTGTGTAATCATACTTATTCTCTATCGTGATCTTCTTCATCGAACTCGGCATATGTATCATCATCTGGTTCTGAAACTATGTTGAAAGGATTGATGATATCATCATTGTCATCAATGTCATTTTCGAGCATATTTTCATCTACATCATCATCAGGAATTGCAATATTGTCTCCTATGCCTAGATCATGATCTTCTTCATATTCTTCATCTTCTTCATCTGTCGACCCTCCATGATCTTCTGGCTCTGTCTGATATTATGTCGAATCATCTTCTTGATATTCAATATCATCTTCTTCATGTAAATGAGTATACTTAATTGGCCTTCCTCTTGGATCATATCTAACAACAAATGACCAATCCCTTTCACCTGGAACATTTGAGTAAAAGACCTATTCACATTGGCTTGGAAAAACATTATGATCATGTCCTCTTTCAAACATCATTGTTTTAATCATTAGAAATCTGTTGGCATGTTGAATAACAGTTCTTTCCTCATCACGTTCATGCATTCGTAACCTATACCATTTGAAATCGAACAGAACTAATTTGAAGGAATTAAAGTCACACTCAAGTATATCGTTTAAATACCCATAGTATCTATTTTAATATTCTCGGGGATGTCTATGTTGAAATTACTAAGATAACTGAGGGGGGGGGTGAATCAGTTGTTACTGTGCTTAAACAATTTTAGTCTATTAAACAATTCTTAAACTTTCTTCAAGTGATCATCAATATCATACAGCATATGAATAGCATAAATAATGAGTATCAATCAACCATAAGATATACATAGAGACATATTTTTCACAAGGAAATCCATAAAGGGAGAAAACCTCTTCTTCTTCGAAATGATAGGCAGTCTTTTAAGTTCTGTACATCATCTATAATTGAGCACCAACTCAATGTGAGGCTACTTCCTCTATTTTACAAGATCCAACTTGTTGAGATCATCAAATCTTTGATTTCTCTAGCACCCACTAGAGGGAAGCACCAACTTCCTAAGTATTCCAGCACCAACTGGATGAAAGCACCTACTTCCAGTTACACAGGCTCCAACCTGTATAACAGAGAACAAATGTTCTCCCTTGCACCACCCTGCCTCCCTAAAAATTCTCTGGTTGCAACCAGATGGAAGCTACTACTCCCTTTGTTCAAGCACCCACTTGAATCTCTGAGGAAAATAGTCCTCCCTAGCACCTCCCTACCACCCTAGTTACAAATAAATGATTAAATAACCAACACATAGATAAATCAATTCTTACCACTTCTTCATTGTTCTACAATTCTTCTCTGTTGCACTACTCTTCTTCTCTGTACATATTTGGCTTGACTTGCTGTCTCTGTCTATCTATTCTTTCTCTGTCCTTCTCATCCCTTTTGATATGTGTGTATTCTATTGTCTCAACCTTTTATTTTCTGTTCAGCCTATGTTCCTTCTATCTGAGATTTTCTTCACTCTGTACATTCTGTAGTTTTTCAATTCTACAATTCAACTCATTTTTCCAGTCAGAACAACCAACACTCCACAATCTCTATGTTCTTATTTTATCTCCAACCATGATGTTCTTTTCACCTCAAATCATCTTCAACCAAAAACATCTCGGTTACCAAAAATGTTAAAAGATCAAGAATCATAAATCATTTTTTCTAACAGATTTCTAACTATTCAAAAAATTGTGATATGGAGCACTAGCCCTCTGATCATATTCAAGTTCACCTGCACCGTTGGATGACTTTATTAGTCTTGCATTCATTTCGGCATTCCACTCTTCGGCATTTTTGGATTTGTGTGATCAAGTGTCTCGACACTCCATGTTGTGGTCCCCGAAGAGGAGCTTGGTTGCTATAGCCCTTTTCCTCTATCTCTCGCTGATGTGACCAATGGTTGTTACCAAGGTCTACACAAAGAAATGTTTTTCACATTTCTCATTTCAGCATTTCGGGACTTCGCATGTCGTGTGGTAGAGTTTCTTGACGCTCCATGTCACGATATATGAAGCTCTAAAATGGAGTCGGATCAACGGTCCACACTCTAGATGATTCGACGTTACAGATCTCTTCGCGATTTTGCATATCGGGATTTCAAGGTTCGCGACTTCGGGACTCCTATGGTAGGAGTTCTTGACATCTCCATCTTCTGATTTTTGAAACTCCAAAGTGATCGAACGACTCACATAACCCCCTGAGATGGACGATTGACAGGATTTTGGAGTTTTGCCTTTTGGCATTTCGTCATTTCGCATTTCGTGATTTCGGAATTCTTGTTGTTCAGTGTTCTTGTCAATTCAAAGTCCTGGTATCCGAAAATCCGAAATGGAGTTTACATAGGGGTTTCACATTTCGAGAATTCGAGAGATTAGGGAACCCCATTCCTTTGACTTCCCAGTCAGCAAAATGATGATATTTCGCCACATGTCCTATGGACCCAACGATCCAGATCTTATCAAAATTTACAAGCCTTCGTCATGCCTGATCAATGGTTCAAATCAATCCTCGATCTGACAGCTGAGGATATTTCGCGATTTCGTGGTGCAAACGATACCACTCTGACGTGAACGCGCCAACCAGGCACGCCTGCTCTCACCAGGACCTTCACTTCCCTAGGCCCAAAGAACTAAAATTGCTCTTCAAAACCCCTTATCGGGAGTTTTCTGCACCCACAGGATGCGCTTTATGACCTCCCTTGTTGTATCGGGAAATCGGGCCTCGCGCTATCGCGAGTCCTGCACTCACGAGATCGGGTCTCACAAATCCCCGAACCCCGATGAGATATTCAACCATGTGTTCCTTGCTTCTGTCGGGAATATCCCCGTTAGGAAATCGACACTTGCGAGGTATTGAATCACTCACCTCACAGATCCCCGACTCCCGATGGCTCATTCCACACTGACCTTTTCCCACTTTTTCAGGACTTTGGTTCTCTCGCAACTTCGCTACTCTCGACTCCTAGCACTCGGTTCTCCAACTTCTGAGTCCCGATGTGCCGAGACGCCGGTATCCTCCTATCGCGCTCTCGCAACCTCGTGTCCTCGCAACTTTCAATGCAATCCCTTGCAGCTCCAACTCACGAGCCTCCGAGTTCGCGATATGTCGATGCCACTTGGCGTTGGCTCCTCACGGGGGATGGCCTTCCGACACCTGTACTCCACTTAACTACTTTTTTTGTGGGACCGTCGCGTTTCAGGATTTCACGACTTCTCTGGTCTTAAATTCCTTGTCACCGAGAATCTCGAAATGTCGAACCCCGATGCACGTGTACACTCCTTCCTCCACGTCACCGCTTCCTTCTCCACTCTATCGGGTATCGCGAAATCGCGAATTCAATTGTAACAATTCCTTGTCACGAGAATCCCCGAATCTCCGATGGGCTGAACCCCGATGGCTCCCGCTCCTTGACAAGTGTTCCTGCCGAGATCAATGGCTCTGATCCTCTCGGGAAATCGTGGATCGCGATTCCTTCCTGTGAGGGTTTTACGCCTCTGGAAACTCTGATTCACCGATGAGCCGAATCCCGATGACTTCCTAGATCCTTCTCTGCTCGTTGGGATTTAAACCTTGCGCAACTTCCAGAGATCTAACGGTCAACGGGATTTCGCAGTTTCCCCCGACGACTCCTGACCGTCGATTTATCCCCCTTGGATATTTCTCGAGAGTGGCTAAGTGTTCCTTCTCAGCACTTTCCTTTCAATGTCTGCACTTGAAACTCTTTCTTGAAACGTTTTATGGCACAACTTCCTGTGCTCTCCTTTGATGATATCACGAAGGTGCTATACCTCCTGAGATTTTCCACTCTGACTCTTTCAGAGGAACTTGTGCGCACTCCTTGCGCTCGGCGTTCAACAACTTCCCAAGTGTTGAATCCTTCCGACTCTACGCACTTCCTGCAGCAGCAGTCCTTCGCTTCTTTTGCTCAGATTCACAACTGAGACTTATGATTCAGCCTGCGCACTCCTTGCACGGCTTCAACAACCTGCTTCCACTTCTGGGTGAATGAGAACAAAAGTTAAACTATTGAATCTTCATCAACGCATTCCTTGCGGATGAATTCAACTGCACACCTTGCAGGAATCTCCTGGCTCAGATAGAGAAACAATTGAAACTCATTCCATCTCCCCTTCAGACTTCAGTTCAAATATGAAATCACATGCACAGCATATATAAATCAAATGCATATCAAGAAGCAAACATTCATGAGCACATAAACAATATACACAGAGAAACAACACCAGCCATGAATTTGAATGAAAACTTTCTTCTATTAATTCAAATGATTGTACATGGGTGTTCTTCATACAATGTTCTCTGCTTTCTCTTCTCTCCTTGATCATGAATAATAATGTTACAATGATACAAAGGAGGGTGTCTATATCCGTTTTCCCTCTTGAATCTCTAAACTGTCTAATCTAGACTTAAAATCCTATCTATCAGCATTAACTAGATTAAATGCCTCCTATCTACTTCAGACAAGAGAGTATGGCTCGAGGTCTGATACATTATACAAAAGGCGCTTTTCCATAAATGCATCCTTTACACATTGGTGCATCATCTTGGATGTAAATTCAAAAAGTTTCGGCTGGCCTTGTCTAGTTGTTCCTTGTCTTTCATGCTGGCTCGCTTGATGAGTTGGCGATGCTCCTGCATCATACTCCTCGGCTTGAAAACTTTCATGGGCTCCTGTCCATGAGCTCCTGCACGGTCTGTCCATGCTTCTGAATTACTGCTTCTGCCTCCCAGCTGACATCTTCCACTAGATGGTTTTTCCATTTGACCAGATACTCAAAATACTGCTTTCGCCTGGTCTTTTTGCTCACTCTTTTATCAAGTATACGCTCCATCTGTGGCTTTTCTGCAATCGGCATCTGCTTCTGCCACTGGACTTCTGGTTGTTCGTCACTCCCAGCTCCTGCTTCCTCAGCCTTATATGGATATAAGTCTGAGACATTTCATGTCGGAGATATTCCGATCTCATCCGGCAATTCAATATCATAATCATTTTCTCCCAATTTCTTTAGGACTCTGCATGGTCCAATTTTCTTCATTTTCAGTTTGTTGTATGTTCCCCTCAGGAACCTCTCCTTCCTTAGATGTGCCAGAACTAGATCCCCAACTTCGAACTGAAGTTGTCTCCGATGCTGATCCGCTCTACGCTTATATTCCTGGTTTGATTCCAGCAATGGCTCCTTCACCCTGCTGTGAAGTTCTTCCATCGCCTCTGCGAATTCTTCAGCATTCGCGCTCTTAGTCATTATCTGCTCTGAATCCCTCAGTTCAAATATTCCTCTTGGCTGCCTGCCATATACAATTTCAAATGGACTTTTGCCTGTGCTTCTGTTCACTGAGTTGTTGTATGTGAAATCTGCCTGTGGCAACACATTGTCCCAACTGTTATGGTGCTCTGTCACCAGGCTTCTTAGAAAGTCTCCCAGAATTCGATTTACTACCTCTGTTTGCCCATCCGTCTGAGGATGATAGGTAGAACTAAACATCAAGTTAGTCCCCATCTTCTTCCAGAGTGTCCTCCAGAAATGTCCAATGAACTTCATATCCCTATTCGATACTATGCTTCTGGGTAAACCATGAAGTCTAACGATCTCCTTGAAGAAAAAATTTGCGATATGAGTCGCATCGCTGGTCTTCTGGCATGGAATAAAATGTGCCATTTTGGACAACCTGTCAACCACCACAAAGATTGAATCATGTCCTCTTTGTGTCCTAGGCAATCCCAATACGAAATCCATGCTGATTTCATCCCACGGCCTCTCGGGTATGGGTAATGGTTGATAGAATCCCGCATTCTGCTTCCTGCCCTTTGAATGCTGGCAAATTCTACATCTGTCAACAAACTTCTTGACTTCCGACCGCATTCCTGGCCAAAAGTATGCTTCACTCAACTTAGCAAATGTCTTGTCGTGGCCAAAATGCCCTGCTAATCCACCACTGTGCTTTTCTTTTAGCAGATTCTCCCTCATGGAGCAATTTGGAATGCATAACTGATTTCCTCTGAACAACAGTCCATTTTGGATCATGTAATCTATCCATGGGCTTCTGTCTCTGAGAACTGGATTCTCAGTTGCTTCGTATGCCTCTACAAAATCTGCATCACCTGCATACATGTCCCTAAGATTTTCAAAACCCAATGTTTTGACTCGGAACTCCTGCAGCAAAAAACACTTCCTGCTCAAAGCATCAACCACTTTGTTAGCAGTACCTAAAATGTGTTTAATTACAAATGTAAAATTATGCATATACTCTACCCATTTAGCATGTTTCTGATTCAACTTTTCCTGTTGAGTCACAAACTGTAATGCATGATTATCACTATACAGAACAAATTCTTTTGGAATCAAATAGTGTCTCCATTTCTTCAATGTCTGTATGATAGCATAAAATTCTTTGTCATATGTGGAGTATTTTAATTTTTCCTCATCCATATTCTCGCTGAAATATGCAATTGGTCTGTCCTCCTGGCTCAAGACCGCTCCTATGGCAAAGCCACTTGCATCACATTTCACCTGGAACACTTTTGTAAAATCCGGCAACACCAAAACCGACTGTTCTGTGATCTTCCACTTCAATAGATTGAAGCTCTTCTCTGCCTCTTCAGTCCAATGAAAAGATTTATGTCTTTTCTTGACAGTGTCCATCATTGTTGCACTAATTCCACTGAAATTCCTGATGAACTTTCGGTAGAAACTAGACAGTCCATGAAAACTTCTCACCTCGAAAATATTTCTCGGTGATGGCCAATTTTTAATTACCTCCACTTTACTTGGATCCATATTCAATTCATTTGCCGATATGACAAACCCCAAGTAAATGAGTTATGTCTTCATAAATGAAGATTTTCTCATGTTGATCAACAGCTTCTCTTGTTGTAGCTTCCTCATTACTGCAGCTAAATGATTCAGATGTTCTCCCTTTGTTTTGTTGAAAATCAATATGTCGTCTAAATAAACAATGACAAACTTACCAATGAATTCCTTCAGCATTTCATTCATTAGCCTCATGAATGTACTCAGTGCATTCATCAAGCCAAATGGCATGACTAGCCATTCATACAACCCTTTGTTGGTCTTGAAGGTTGTCTTCCATTCATCGCCTTCCCTCATACGAATTTGATGGTATCCGCTTTTCAAATCAACTTTTGAAATTTTTTTGGCTCCACTTAAACAGTCCATCAAGTCATCCATCAGTGGCAATGGAAACCTGTACCTGATGGTTATCTTGTTAATGGCTCTGGAATCAGTGCACATTCTCCAACCTCCATCTTTCTTTGGACTCAGTACCGTTGGAACGACACACAGACTTAAACTTTCCCTGATCAGTCCTTTATCCAACAGTTCCTGTACCTGCCTTTTAACTTCTTTGTTCTCCTGCGGCGTCAACCTGTACGTAGCTTTATTCGGAAAACTGGCTCCTGGTATGAGGTCTATATGATGACTCACACTCCTCATTGGCGGCAATGAATGAGGTAATTCATCCACCACTATATCAGCGAACTCCTCCAGCAGTTCCTGAATTTCTTCCGGCAAATCATCCACTCTTGTGCTGGTCAAGACAATCCTTGGTTTCCTGACCACAAAGAATTGTGGGTCTTCCTTCTTCTTTACTTCTGCCAGAAGTTCCTTCCCACTCATGAGAAGTACCCTTTTGTTCACTTCCGGTTTCACCTCCTTATCTTTTATCGGAAGTAACATATGTGTTCTCCCATTCTTCTCTAAAGTGTACGTATTCATCTTCCCATCATGAATTACGTTCCTGTCATATTTCCATGGTCTGCCTAGCAATAAATGACATACATCCATAGGAATAACATCACAGAGTATTTTATCATTATATCCTCCTATCTTGATGTCAACTAAGCACTGTTTAGTGACACTTACCTGATGTCCCTTCTGTAGCCATGAGACTTTATATGGACTCGGGTGATCAGTTGTTTCCAATTCTAACTTTTCCACCATCTCGGTTGAAATGAGATTATCTGTGCTTCCACTGTCCACAATAACCTTACACTTCCTTTCTTTGGTCTTGCATGTGGTTTTGAAAAGTCTGCTTCTTTGAGCTACGTCCTCCACCTCCTTCTCGGGTGTTAAGAGAACTTTATGCATCATCAATGACCTTCCATCTTTTGCGTCTTCTATCTTAGCATCTCGCCTTTGTGCCTCGGCGATGTGAGCTTCTCCTCCATCCTTCTTCCTATCTGGACAGTCAACTGCCTTGTGTCTGTTCTTTCCACAGGTGTAGCATGTAATGACTCCACCTCTGCCTCTTCCTCTACCTCTGGTACGAGGAAATGTGTTATTATCTGTGTATCCTCTGCTATGTTCTGTCTGCTGCCTTCGTTGTTCAGTGTGCTGGCCTCGCTGTGAACTTCCACCTCTTTCTGTTCTTGTCTAAGGCTTCTTCCAGTCGTCCTTGGATTTCTGGAACCTATCTTGGGCAACTGACTTACCCTTTGGCTGGCTCCTACCTTGGCCTCGCTGTGCTGTCTTACGGCTTATCTTTTCCTCAGCTTTCAACGCCATTTGATACGCATCCTCCACCGTTCTGATGGTTGTCATACTCATCTCATCCTGGATATCGTATCTTAAGCCATTCATATACCTGGAAACCTTTTCATCATCGCTCTCCCAATGATCTGCTCTGATATTGAGCTTGTAAAATTCCTCAGTATACTCTTTTACTGTCATCAAATTCTGTCTCAGGTTCTGCATTCCCCTGAACAGTGTGATTTGATAATCCCTTGGGATGAATTTTGCCTTCATCTTCGCAATCATTCGATCCCAACTTTTTATCTTTTTCTTACCTTTGGGACATCTGTCTGCTTGAATCTTGTCCCAACATAACGCTGCGTGTCCCTTCAATTTTGTGACAGCATGCCTGACCTTCTTATCCTCTTCGATGTCCTCGTAATCGAAGTAGGTGTCAAGAGCTCTAATCCAATCCAGAAGTTCTTCTGCATCCAGATTCCCTTCATAAACTGGAATGTCCATCTTTGTCTTCGAACTCATCCGGGCAATAGCTTTAATCAATCGCTCGTTTGTTGCATCTTCGACTGCAACTTCTCCTTGTTGTTCAGCTTCAATTTCGCCTTCGGAGTCATTCAGATCTCCAGCATTTGTTATGCGTCTCTGCGCTACTTCCATATCTTCTAATCTCACTCGGAGATCACATATCTGCCTCTCCATTTCTATATTCTATACTTGTCTCCCCCTTCCTCTCGGGTTTCCCCTATCCTCTGGATTGGGTGAGTGTATTTCTCTCCTTGGCGGCCTGGTGAAATTCTCTCTTCTCCTCTGCTACAGAAAACAGAGAAATTTTCTTGCTCTGATACCACTTGCGGTGTATCAGAGTGCCCCTTCTCTTCTTCTGTCCTCTTGCCTGAAATATACAGACAAGATCTTGGCTTTGATACCACTTGGTGAAAACGATACCACTCTGACGCGAACACGCCAACCAGGCATGCCTGCTCTCACCAGGACCTTCACTTCCCTAGGCCCGAAGAACTGAAATTGCTCTTCAAAACCCCTTATCGGGATTTTTCTGCACCCACAGGATACGCTTTATGACCTCCCTTGTTGTATCGGGAAATTGGGCCTCGCGCTATCGCGAGTCCTGCACTCACGATATCGGGTCTCACAAATCCCCGAACCCCGATGAGATATTCAACCATGTGTTCCTTGCTTCTGTCGGGAATATCCCCATCGGGAAATCGACACTTACGAGGTCTTGAATCACTCACCTCAAAGATCCCCGACTCCCGATGGCTCAGTCCACACTGACCTTTTCCCACTTTTTCGGGACTTTGGTTCTCTCGCAACTTCGCTACTCTCGACTCCTAGCACTCAGTTCTCCAACTTCTGAGTCCCGATGTGCCGAGATGCCGGTATCCTCCTGTCACGCTCTCGCAACCTCGCGTCCTCGCAACTTTCAATGCAATCCCTTGCAGCTCCAACTCACGAGCCTCCGAGTTCACGATATGCCGATGCCACTTGGCGTTGGCTCCTCACGGGGGATGGCCTTCCGACACCTGTACTCCACTTAACTGCTTTTGTTGTGGGACCGTCGCATTTTAGGATTTCGCGACTTCTCTGGTCGTAAATTCCTTGTCACCGAGAATCCCGAAATGTCGAACCCCGATGCACGTGTACACTCCTTCCTCCACGTCACCGCTTCCTTCTCCACTCTATCGGGTATTGCAAAATCGCGAATTCAATTGTAACAATTCCTTGTCACGGGAATCCCCGAATCTCTGATGGGATGAACCCCAATGTCTCCCACTCCTTGACATGTGTTCCTGCCGAGATCAACGGCTCTGATGCTCTCAAGAAATTGCGGATCGCGATTCCTTCATGTTAGGGTTTTACGCCTCTGGAAACTCTGATTCACCGATGAGCCGAATCTCGATGACTTCCTGGCTCCTTCTCTGCTCGTTGGGCTTTAAACCTTGCACAACTTCCAGAGATCTAACGGTCAATGGGATTTCGCAGTTTCCCCCGATGACTCCTGACCGTCGATTTCTCCCCCTTGGAGATTTCTCAAGAGTGGCTAAGTGTTCCTTCTCAGCACTTTCCCTTCAACTTCCTATGCTCTCCTTTGATTATATCACGAAGGTGCTATACCTCCTGAGCTTTTCCACTCTGACTCTTTCAGAGGAACTTGTGCGCACTCCTTGCGCTCGGCGTTCAACAACTTCCCAAGTGTTGAATCCTTCCGACTCTGCGCACTTCCTTCAGCGGCAGTCCTTGGCTTCTTTTGCTCAGATTCACAACTGAGACTTCTGCTTCAGCCTGCGCACTCCTTGCACGGCTTCAAAAACCTGCTTCCACTTCTGGGTGAATGAGAACAAAATTTAAACTATTGAACCTTCATCAACGCACTCCTTGTGGATGAATTCAACTGCACACCTTGCAGGAATCTCCTGGCTCAGATAGAGAAACAATTGAAACTCATTCCATCTCCCCTTCAGACTTCAGTTCAAATATGAAATCACATGCACAGCATATATAAAGAAAATGCATATCAAGAAGAAAACATTCATGAGCACATAAACAATATACACAGAGAAACAACACCAGCCATGAATTTGAATTAGAACATTCTTCTATTAATTCAAATGCATGTACATGGGTGTTCTTCATACAATCTTCTCTGCTTGCTCTTCTCTCCTTGCTCATGAATAATAATGTTACAATGATACAAAGGAGGGTGTCTATATCCGTTTTCCCTCTCGAATCTCTAAACTGTCTAATCTAGACTTAAAATCCTATCTACCAGCATTAACTAGATTAAATGCCTCCTATCTACTTCAGACAAGAGCGTATGGCTCGAGGTCTGATACATTATACAAAAGGCGCTTTTCCATAAATGCATCCTTTACACATTGGCGCATCATCTTGGATGTAAATTCAAAAAGTTTCGGCTGGCCTTCTCTAGCTGTTCCTTGTCTTTCATGCTGGCTCACTTGATGAGTTGGCGATGCTCCTGCATCATTTTGCATATCGCGAGTTCGGGACTCCTGTTGTAATGATCCTTGACATTTCTATCTCCGGATATCCAAAATCTCGATAGCCAAAACTCCGAAATGTAGTTTGACCAACACGACGATCTTTTTCCACATGTCCTATGGACCCAACGATCCAGATCTTATCAAACTTTACGGGCCTTCATCATGCTTGATCAACGGTTCAAATCAATCCTCTATCTAACGGCTGAGGATATTTCACGATTTCGCATATCGTGAGTTCGGGACTCCTGTTGTAATGATCCTTGACATTTCTATCTCCCGATATCTGAAATCCCGATATCCAAAACTCCGAAATGGAGTTTGATCAACACTTTGATCTTGTCATTCGATCATTGTTGCACTGTTGGTCTTCCTGAACTTAGCTTATGTTCCTGTTTTTCCATCGAAGACATAAATGAAAGGAATACTCTGATCTTTCCATCAATGACAAGAATACTCTGCCTGTTAAACATGCCAACCATCATCCTCTGCCTTCTATCTGAAAACATGCCAACAATCTCCCCCTTTGGCATTGATGGCAACCCCACTTTGTAACTACACTGAAACATCTTAAAATCATGAAAAACATGCAACTATACCACTGTGACAATGCCACTGTAACATATACTCTGATCTTGAAATCATCACACTTTCTCCCCCTTTGAAATCAATGTCAAAGAAATGCTCCCCCTGAGCTGTTGCAGTACATACTCCCCTTGTCAACTATGAGCATCTTAGAAATACACCAAATTCAATAAGTACTCCCCCTGACTAGGTAAACAGATTAGACACAACAAATTATAACTCCCAACTTTTGACGAAGATATCCAAAAGGGGTTGCTGCTAATGGTTTAGTAAAAATATCAGCAATCTGTTCTGTAGACGAAATATAATTCAGCTGAACAATTTTGTTTGTAACTTGTTCTCTGAGAAAATGATACTTTAATGGAATATGCTTAGTCTTGGAATGAAGAACAGGATTCTTAGAGACACTAATGGCACTGGTGTTATCACGGTGAATTGAAATGGGTTCAGTGTAAGTCACCTTCAAATCTGCAAGAGTTTGAATCATCCACAAAATTTGTGTGCAGCAAGTAGCAGCGGCAATGTATTTTGCCTCTGTAGTTGATAATGAAATAGATCCTTTCTTTTTGCTGATCCATGCTACTAATGAGTCACCTAGAAAGAATGCTCCTCCACTGGTGCTTTTTCTCTCGTCAACACAGTTTGCCCAGTCTGCATCTGAATAAGCAGTTAACTGAAAATTCTGATTTCTAGGATACCACAGACCATAAGTCATTGTCCCCTTCAAGTATTTGAATATTCTTGTGACAGCTACTAAATGACTTTGTTTAGGAGAAGACTGATAATGACCTACCATTCCAATAGCTTGCATTATATCAGGACAGGATGTTGTGATGTACAGTAGACTGCCTATCATAGAGCGATATGTCATTTGATCAACATCCGGTGAAACATCATTTTTACTGAGCTTGCAACCAACCACCATAGGTGTGCTAACTGGAGAGGAATCTTCCATCTAAAATTTCTTCAACATCTCTTTCAAATATTTTTCTTGAGAAATAAATATTCCTGCA
>ML778795.1:304942-321431 GCA_009831015.1 Picea engelmannii
AGTCTGGCTTTATTTCTAACAACTTGCCCTTTTTCATTCATTTTATTCTTGAACACCCATTTGGAACCTATTACATTCTTATCTTCAGGTCTAGGGACAAGCTCCCAAGTATTGTTCTTTTCAATTTGATCAAGCTCTTCATTTATTGCTCTAATCCAATCATCATGTTGACTGGATTCATCAAAATTTTTAGGTTCAATCATAGATAAAAAAGCAACATGAGATTGTTCTGAATCTTTAATTAATTTCCTTCTTGTCTGAACTCCTTTATTTATATCTCCAATTATCTGATTTTCAGGATGATTCTTTTTAACAATTCTGAGAGGTGTTTTTGCTTCTTTCTGTTGATTTATGTCAGCCTAAGAATTTGTATCTTCATCTGATTCAGATTCTTCTCTTTCTAATCCTTGGACCTGTTCATTTTCATATTCAACTATATCTTGTGTTCTTGGTTCAGAACTACTTATATTTTTGACCGGGATTTCTTCATCAATTTTTGTGTCTATAAAATCCACCAGTTTATGCAGTCTCTTATTGTAACATCTGTACCCTTTACTGTTTGTAGCATAACCCAAGAAGATACATTCATCTTCCCTATCATCATATTTGCCAATATTTTCATCATTATTCTTGATATAACATTTACTCCCAAATATTTTAAAATGCTTGATTGAAGCAGGTCTTCCAAACCATAGTTCATATGGAGTCTTGTCACTGTGTGGCCTGAGATGAGCTTTGTTAAGAATATGAACAGTTGTATGAATTTCTTCCACCCAGTATGTATGTGGTATGTTCCTTTCATTCATCATTGATCTAGCCATTTGCTAAACTAATCTATTATGCCTCTCAACAACTCCATTTTGTTGTGGAGTCCTTGGGATTGTGTACTCTCTTTTGATCCCATGTTTATCACAGAACTCTTTGAAGTTCCCTAAACTAAACTCTCCTCCTCTATCATATCTTACTGCCTTTAATCTTTTTCATTTTTGATTCTCAGTCAGAGCCTTAAACACTTTGACTTTTTCAAATGCTTCAGATTTTTCCTTCAAAAAGGCAACCCATGTTAGTCTAGAATAATCATCAATTATCAACATAAAATAATTTTCTTTTCATGTACCTTCTTTCCTTGATGGTCCACATAAATCCATATGTACTAACTGGAGAGGTTTATCTATTGAAGGAATTTTTTTCGATTTGAACTGAGTGCATGTAAGCTTTCCTATCTGACAGGGTTTACAAACAGAGTCGTATGGCTTTGATATCTTCGGAATATCTTTTACTACCCCATTGTTTCTGATCTTGATTATATGATCGAAATTTAAATGTCCAAGTCTCTTATGCCACAACCAACTTTCATGATACTTGCTTAAGTGGCATTCTTCTCTATCTTCTTTCAACACATATACATTATTATCTGTCCTTATGCCTTTAGCAACTAGCTGTCCTGAATTCACAGATTTTATTCTACAGTCTTTAGAAGAAAAAATGACCTTACATCCTCGATCACAAACTTAACTGACACTGAGCAGATTATGTTTCAGACCTTCTACAAATAGCACATCTTGAGATTTCCCTTTGCCATTACTCAAACTTACCATTCATTTACCTTTTATTTTTCCTGGTGCATCATTTCCAAAAGTTACATTCCCTGATTTGCTATCACTTAGGGTTAGAAACTTACTTTTGTCTCCTGACATATGTTTGGAACATCCACTGTCAATATATCATGGATTCTTTTTTCTTTGGGCTGAGAGAACTAGTCCACACTTGTCATCTGCTTTCTTCTTCCAAACCTTGACATTTTCAGCAATGGAAATCAAATCTGGCTTGTAATTCCTTAAGCTACAGTCTGCAACTTTATGTCCATAATTATGGAAGTTGTAACATTCTGGTTCACTGAATAACAGATCATAACGATTGTTATGTTCATACCTGTTGTTGTGTTTCACATGTGTCCTTCTCTCAGTCATCATATGATTTATAGTCTGTGATTGATTGTTGCTTGGTTGTCTCAATCTTTGTTGTGGTTGATAATTATTCCTTGAGTATCTTGATTTCAAATATCTAGACCTTAATGAACAGTTTACAGCTTTGTGACTAAAGTTAGAACAGAAAAAACAATAACCATAGAAAAAACTTTTGTACCTGGAAAAAGACTGTATTTGATTTCTTCTATGCTGATGATTTCTTTGAAAAAATGTGTTTGTGTTATTTCTTTGATCTACAAATTCAGTTCTGGTACTTTTTCTTTCATCCCCTCGTGGTGGCTGATTTTCTTTCTTTGTTTCTACAGAATGACTGTTGTCAATGTTTGAGGAATTAACAAACTTGACAGGTTCTATATTATTTGGATGATCACTACATGATCCTTCTTCATACCCCGATCCAGTTTTCAACTTTGGGTTTCTTTGTTGATTTAGGATGGAGGTTAATCCTTCTGAGGCTTTAATACTTGGAAGATTTTGGTGATACAATCCCTTAAACTTCTCCATTTCTTTTCTGGTTTTTACTATCTCTTCTTCTAAGGCTTCACACCTCACTTTCTTCTCTGACAACTGTTGTTTTAGTATGTCTTCTATTTTATTTTCCACTTCTAATTCCACTTTCAACAGAGCAAGGTCTTCATCAGGTTGTTTACTGTCTTTTTCAAACTGTATCAACAATTGTTTTTGCTTTCTGTTCTTAATTTTGAGTCTGTCAATCTCTTCCAGTGCACTGATCAGTTCTCCTTCCATATCAACCATAGCTTCTTCATCATTATCATCACTTCCTGTGATTTTATTATTATAATCCTCTTTGGCCATAAGCATGAAGTCATTTATCTTATCTTCACAGGAAGATTCACTATCGGTGTCTTCTGAGGAATTTTCATTATTTGCACACAAACTTTTCTTCTTATTATACTTCTTGAATTTGTACTTCTTTTCATCATCAAAGCTCTGGTCCTTTTTCTGATGGGGACGCTTAGATGCAAAATGACCTATCTTACCATAGTTAAAACATTTGAAGGGAAGCTTGCCTTGATATTTTCCTGGTCCTTTCTTTAATCTTCTCACAAATGTTTCCTCAATATCATCTAAATATGAATCAGTGTTCTTGTCTTCTTTAAACGATGCTTCTCTTGTAATGGATTTATCTTTGCTAATTCTCATTTCATATGCAGTTAAAGTTCCTAGAAGTTGATCAATGGACAGGGTTTTAAGATCATTTAATTCTTCTATTGCAGAAACTTTTGGATTAAATTTATCAGGCAGAGATCTTAAAATCTTCTGGACTAAGAGTGATTCTTCAAACTTCTCACCAAGACCCTTCATGGAATTCACAAGTTCTTCAACTCTTAAAAAATACTTGCTAACTGTTTCATTTTCATTCATCTTTAGTTGTTCAAACTTCAACCTGAATGTTTGAAGATTGGCATCTTTTACTTTCTCATTTCCTTCATAGCTGCTAATAAGTTTATCCCACATTTCTTTGGCAGTTTGAAAATTCATCACCTTTACAAACTTGGCTTCTGCAAGTCCATTCAAGATAGCATTCATTCCCTTAGCATTAAAGCTAAATTCTAACTTAGCATCCTTGGAAGCTAGCACAACCGGTTTTGTGTATCCAGTCTCTACCACATCCCAAACATCAGCACCTAAGGCCATTAGGTATGTCCTCATTCTAACCTTCCAAAAGGCAAAATTTGTTCCATCAAATAGAGGAGGCTTATTGGCTGAAGTTCCTTCATGACTTGTCATGTTTAAGCTTACAGATCTACCTTTAAATAAAAGGAACCCGCTCTGATACCAATTGTTGAAATTACTAAGACAACTGAGAGGGGGGGGTGAATTAGTTGTTATTGTGCTTAAACAATTTTAGTCTATTAAACAATTCTTAAACTTTCTTCAAGTGATCATCAATATCATATAGCATATGAACAGCATAAATAATGAGTATCAGTCAACCATAAGATATACACAGAGACAGTTTTTCACGAGTAAACACATAAAGGGAGAAAACCTCTTCTTCTTCTAAATGATAGGCAGTCTTTTAAGTTCTGTACATCATCTATAATTGAGCACCAACTCAATGTGAGGCTACTACCTCTGTTTTACAAGCTCCAACTTGTTGATAGCATCAACTCTTTGATTTCTCTAGCACCCACTAGAGGGAAGCACCAACTTCCTGAGTATTCCAGCACCAACTGGATGAAAGCACCTACTTCCAGTTACATAGGCTCCAACCTATATAACAGAGAACAAATGTTCTCCCTTGCACCACCCTGCCTCCCTAAAAATTCTCTAGCTGCAACCAGATGGAAGCTACTACTCCATTTTTTCAAGCACCCACTTGAACCTCTAAGGAAAACAATCCTCCCTAGCACCTCCCTACCACCCTAGTTACAAATAAATGATTAAATAACCAACACACATATAAATCAATTCTTACCACTTCTTCATTGTTCTACAATTATTCTCTGCTACACTACTCTTCTTCTCTGTACATATTTGGATTGACTTGTTGTCTCTGTCCTTCTCATCCCTTTTGATATGTGCACATTCTACTCTCTCCACCTTTTCTTTTCTGTTCAGCCTTTGTTCCTTCTATCTGAGCTTTTCTTCACTCTGTACATTCTGTAGTTTTTCAATTCTACCGTTCAACTCATTTTTCCAATCAGAACAACCAACACTCCACAATCTCTATGTTCTTCTTTTATCTCCAACCATGATGTTCGTTTCACCTCAAATCATCTTCAACCAAAAACATCTCGGCTACAAAAAACGTTAAAAGATCAAGAATCATAAATCAGTTTTGCTAACAGATTTCTAACTGTTCAAAAAACTGTGAGATGGAGCACTAGCCCTCCGATCATATTCAAGTTCACCTGGACTGTTGGATGACTTTATTATTCTTGCATTCATTTCGGCATTCCGCTCTTAGGCATTTCGGGATTTGTGTGATCAAGTGTCTCGACACTCCATGTCGCGATCCCTAAAGAGGAGCTTGGTTTCCATAGCTCTTTTCCTCTATCTCTCACTGATGTGACCAATGGCTGTGACCAAGGTCTACACAAATAAATGTTTTTCACATTTCGCATTTCATCATTTTGTGACTTCGCATGTCATGTGGTAGAGTTTCTTGATGCTCCATGTCCTGATATCCGAAGCTCTAAAATGGAGTCGGATCAACGGTCCACACTCTAGATGATTCGATGGTCCAGATCTCTACGCAATTTCGCATATCACGATTTCGGGGTTCGTGACTTCGAGACTCCTATGGTAGGAGTTCTTGACATCTCCATCTTCTGATTTCTGAAACTCCGAAGTGATCAAATGACTCACATAACCCCCTGAGATGGATGATTGACGGGATTTCATATTTTTGCCTTTTGGCATTTCGGCATTTCGCATTTTGCGATTTCGGCATTCTTGTTGTTCAGTGTTCTTGTCAATTCAAAGTCCCGGTATCTGAAACTCCGAAATGGAGTTTACATCGGGGTTTCACATTTCGCGAATTCGATAGGTTAGGGAACCCCGTTCCTTTGACTTCCCAGTCAGCGAAATGACGATCTTTCGCCACATGTCCTATGGACCCAACGATCTAGATCTTATCAAACTTTATGGGCCTTCGTCATGCCTGATCAATGGTTCAAATAAATCCTCAATCTGACGGTTGAGGATATTTCATGAGTTCGAGAATCCTGTTGTAATGATCCTTAACATTTCTATCTCCCGATATCCGAAATCCCGATAGCCAAAACTCTGAAATGGAGTTTGACCAACACGACGATCTTTTGCCACATGTCCTATGGACCCAACGATCCAGATCTTATCAAACTTTACAGGCCTTCATCATGCCTGATCAACGGTTCAAATCAATCCTCGATCTGACAGCTGAGGATATTTCGCGATTTCACATATCAAGAGTTCGGGACTCCTGTTGTAATGATCCTTGACATTTCTATCTCCCGATATCTAAAATCCCGATAGCCAAAACTCTGAAATGGAGTTTGATCAACACTTTGATCTTGTCATTCGATCATTATTGCACTGTTGGTCTTCCTGAACTTGTCTTCTGTTCCTATTTTTCCATCAAAGCCATAAATGACAGGAATACTCTGATCTTGCCATCAATGACAAGAATACTCTGCCTGTTAAACATGCCAACCATCATCCTCTGCCTTCTGTCTGAAAACATGCCAGCAGTCTGTCTCTCCTAGAGGAAACATTAGTAACCTGGAATACTATAGTTATCCCACTATCAGAATTTTTCCTGGTTTCATCCAAGTGTTTGATGTGAAATTTATGACCATTCCACCACATAGCCTTGTGGTGTTTCAACTACAATATGTCAGATATGTAAAATATGCATTGTCAATTAATAAATTAACATATATTTATATAACTTCGAAAGTATCTGAAAAATACAGTGCACATGTAGTCACATTAGTATAATATAAAATAACTGAATAAAATGGGTGAAATTGCTTACCTGTCCATCTTTCAAACCATATGCTAGATCAATTTCCCTCTGCGTAACATTGGCATCTTTGTTACAACGAGATTCTCTAACCAATTCAGACAGTTGTTTCCATGATAACCTACCTCCATTATGTTGTTTATATCTTTCAATCCACACATTCATCCAGTCAAGATTGTTTGCAATGTATAAATGCAGTGCATCCCACTCTAGAGCAACTGAATCAAAAAAACATAATTCACCAATATTAAATATTAGTTATAACGTACAATATGCAGGTAATTATAAATATTTATAATTTATGAAATAAATTATATTAACATATTAATGAGTATGATCATATACACAAAAATGAAACTTTATATGTATTATTAATATAAATTATCACAATTATTAATATATTACCTCTCATTTTTTTCATTCTACCTTTCCCCAACAGATGCTCATGATCTTCAATTTTTTTGATGGAGTTCACATCCCAAATGTGATCCACTGCATTCATAGTTGGCACTGCTAATTTATGAATATACTGACTAATATACACCATGGATTGATATACCATATATGCCTCCACCATAGAACCCTCAGTACATGCTCTTTGTCTAACCAACGCCTTCAATGATTTCAAGTGCCTCTCCACCATCCACATTGACCTTGTGTGAATAGGTCCACAAATTTCAATCTCCTCAACTTGGTGTATGAGGTAGTGTTCTTGTGCACTGAAAAATGTAGGAGGTATATAATTTTGCATTTCACACATTAGACAAGGAATTTCTCTCTTCCAATACTTTATATCATCTTCATGGATTTCCTTCAATGACAACCATCTACATGAGATCGCTAAAAAAAAGGAGAAGGAAGAGACTTACCTCATAATTAAATATTTATTTCATTGTTGATTAGTGAAAGCTAGTTCTGAGTGATCTCTAATCCTCCATCTGTGTTGATATTATTTGGGTGTTCAATGATTTCTATGGCTTCCTTGATTCTGCGCTTGTAGTAGTGATCTTCTTTGGCCAATATTTTAGTGTCTTCTTCCATGAGATCCTCATTTGCTTGGTCATGATGATGTTCCTCAGCTTGTACAACATCATTTCTACTAATACTTGGTGCAATATTCTACGGAAATTTAGAGGGCAACTCTAACTTTATAATTAGAAATAATCATGCAAAATTAGTGTATACTATAACAAACATTCAAACAATATATATACACATATATATAATTTTATATAAAATTGACAAAATAAAAAAAGATAATGAATATATAGCTAATTACCATGGGACGATATTCATTCGATCCGCCATTAATGTGACCATATTTCCTACAATGTTTTGTAGTTATTGCTATTAAAATTCTTACGGGACGTTTGAGGCAACATTTTTTACAAGGGAAATAACATCTATCATCACCCTTTTCACCCGCTTTACTTTTTTCCCCACCTCTAACAACATTCTGCGACATTTTTCCTCACAAAAATACCCTTTCAGAACCGTCGTTGTTATAGAAAGATTGTCGCAACATCTTTAAATCGTCAAATATTTATAGTCCGATTTTAGGTCACTATCATCGCAATTGCAATGACATTGACCTAAAAATATTTATTTTCCACCTATTTATTTTAAATCATTTTTAATGGTCAATTTTAAGGTTAGGTGAGTCGTCGCTTTAGCGACGAACAAACTACATTCGTCGCTCTTGCGACAAACATTGACCATAAAAATTTATTCAACCTACATGCGTCGAGATAGCAACGAATACGGGGTGGATTTAGAAAAATTGAACTTTTTCTCTTGCATGTTGCGACGAAAGAGTACTTTTGTCGCAAGTGGTCGTCGCAAATTTTCCAATATGTAGTAGTGAGAAGCTCAACGTAATCAAGATGCCAATATTACTCAGAGGGAAATTGATTTAGCATATAGTTGAAAATATAAACAAGCAAGCATATTATTCACCCACATCATGTTTTAGTTTTTTCCCATTATATTAATCTATGTGGTGTGTTTTTTTATAAATTTTTACTAAATCTCAAAATGTTTATTGATTGATAGTGCATTTTTTATGTGTCTAGCATATTGCAATTGACACACCACAAGGCTATGTGATGCAATGGTCATAAATTTTTCATCAAAACGTTGGATGAAAAGAAGAAAACCTCTAATTGTGGGATAACTACAGTCTTTTAGGTCACTAACGCTTCCTTGAGAAGTGACAAACATCCAACAATATCTAAAAATATATATTGTGGGTATTTGGATGATATAATCAAGTGTTAATTTAAATCCTTCAAGTTAGTTATGTTTGAGATCAAATGGTACAGGTTATAGATGAATCAAAATGATCCTGATATAATTGTTATTGAGCATGCCAATGGATTTACCATGGTTAATACAAGGACGTTTGAGCCAGGTATAGAAACTTATGTTCTGCCAAGCCAATGCAAGCAAGTCTTTTATTCAGAGGTCCAGGTAAACCAAGTTGGTTGTACATTGTTAGATATGATCCAAGAGGAAGGCCTATAAAGTATAATGTACCAGAAGAAGATGATATTGAAGAATAATAAGATGCAAAGGAGCATGAGGTAGATGTATTGTCAGATGAAGAAGTCAAAGAAGTTGAGCCAGATGTAGATGATGATGTTTTGATGATGATATTAACGATGATATTATCAAAAATGGCATTGATGATGATGTTGATATGAACAATCCTTTAAACATCGATTCTAAACTAGATGATATAGATGTAGAGTTGGATGAATAAGATGATGATCAATGATTTTGTAGATATGTTGAAATGTAGGAGGTATGTGACTATATCTTTTATATGATTTATTCTCTTTAAAGTATTTATTTGTATGGGTTAATCATCATCATTGTCCTAATCATTTTCATCATCATAATCAACATTGTCATCATCCTCCTCCTCATCATCAAGGATGATTTTAAGGATGGAAATTTATTTTAAAATGTAGAAACCTTGGCGAATATTACTAATCCTTTATATGCCAACTACAATGATTGGCGATATTTTTGTAAAAAATTTCAAATTTCTAAGGATTTTATATAGTTTTTATAAAATTTTGGCGATTTTAGAGGTAAAATAATTTTATCCTATAGAATTTGGGCAAATCATTTTTAAAATAGTGAATCTCGTTTTTGGAAAAACCATGGAAAATTATCCCATGAGTGAAATTTAGCCCCTAAAATCATCACTGCGAGTCATCATCATTGTCATCATTATCATGATTTTCATCGTGGTGTCTTCATCATAGTCATCATCATTTTCATCATCGTCATTGTCATCACCATAATCAACATTTTAATGGTCATCCTCATCATCATCAATCTCATCGTTATCTTCGTGGTCATCGTCATTTTCATCATCATCAGCAGCATCATCATCGTCATTGTCATCATCATCATCGTCAGTTCCTTTTTCATGAACATCATCATATAGTCATCATCATTAACATCAACATCATCATCTTCATCGTCATTGTCATCATCATCGTCATTGTAATCACCATCATAATCGTCATAATCATCTTCATTACCATTGTCATGATCATCATCATATCATCATCATGATCATTGTCGTCAACACCATTGTCACCACCTTAGTCAACATTGTCAGTTTCCTACTCCTCATCATCATAACCATCATCATCATCATCATCATCATCATCATCATTGTCATTGTCATCACAATCATCATCGTTGTCATCATTGTTAGTGTAATTGTCAACGTTGTCATTGTCATCATCATCATCTTCATTGCCATCATCATCATCATCGTCATTGCAATTTTCATGATCATCATCATATCATCATCATTTTCATCATCATAATCATCTCCATCATCACCATCATTGTCATCGTTGTCATCATTGTCATTGTCATTATCATCATCGTCGTTGTCATAATCATCATCGCCGTCGTCATCATTGTCATCACCATAGTCAACATTGTTTTCATTGTCATCATCATCATTGTCTTCATCGTCATTGTCATCACCATAATCAACATTTTTGTCATCCTCATCATCATCATCATCCTCATCTTCATCGTCGTGGTCATTGTCATCATCTTCATCTTTTTCATTGTCATCATCATCTTCTCCATTGTCATGATCATCATCATATTTTCATCGTCGTCATCATCATCATTGTCATCACCATAATCAACATTGTCATTATCATCGCAATCATCTTTGTCATCATTGTCATTATCATTGTCATAGTCATCATCATCATCATCGTCATTGTTGCCCTCATTTTCATCACCATAATCAACATCGTCATCATCATCATCATCATCATCATCATCATCATAATCATCATCGTTCATCATCATCTTCATCATATCATCATCGTCGTCATCGTCGTCGTCATCATTGTCATTAACATCATCCTCGTCGGTGTTGTCACCACCATAATCAACATTGGTGGTGTCCTACTCATCCTCATCGTCATCATTTTCATTGTCATTGTATTCGTAATAATTTTCATCATTATCATTTTCATCATCATCGGCGTTGTCATCATTGTCATCACCATAATCAAAATTGTTGTCATCGTCATCGTCATCGTCATCATCATCATTATCGTTGTGGTCATCATCATTGTCATCGCCATCGGCATCATCATCATCATCAGCATCATCATCATCATCATCGTCGTCGTCTTCGTCATTGTCATCATCATCATTGTCACTGCCATTGTCATGATCATCAACATATCGTCATCATCATAGATATGATGGGTTATATTTGTTGGGATTAATAATAATAATATCGGCTATTAATAGGGTTGGTGATTATATAAGTCACAGAGGTTACAAGTTATAAGATATAAAGTTTGGGGAATTATACATTGTTAGGGTCAAGAGGTAGGGGTTATAGGTGTCGACAATTTATAGGGGGTTAGAGTATTAGGGGTAATGATTATAGGGATTAAGTATTATAATGGTTAGGGGTTATAAGTGGTAGGATTGGAGTTATAATTCTTAAATGTTATAGGGTTTATGAGGTTATACTAGTTATGTGTAATATGGTTTTGGTGTATGTATATATTGTGGTTAGTGGTTAGGGGTAATAGGAGACAAGGGTTAGGGGTGGTAGGGTTCAAGGGTAAGGTGTTAAGGATTTTAGAAATTAGGAGTTACATGGATTAGTCATTGGAAGTTAAATGGGTTATGGGTTGTAACAATTAAGGGTTAGGGGTTATCATAATTAGAAGTTAAAAGGGAAATAGGTGTTAGGAGTTATAGGGGTCATACATTGTGGATTATAGATAAAAGGTGTTGGGGGTTAGGCAATAGGGGTATAACATTATAGAGGTAAAGTGTTATACTATGTTTGTATTTGTTATGTTTTATAAGGGTTGGGTGACATACAAGTGATATGGATTAAATATTATATAAGGGTGTAGCTTATGAGTTAGTGGTTAGGGTCATCATATCGTCATCGTCATTGTCATCATATTCATCATCATCATCATTATCATCATCATTTCCATCACCATAATCAATGTTTTCGTTTTCATCATCGTCATCGTCATCGTCGTCGTCGCCATTGTCATCTTCATTGTCATCATCGTCATCATCATCGTCGTCATCATCATTGTCATCTTCATTGTCATCATTGTCATCATCGCCATTATCATCGCCATAATTATCATTGTCATCATCATCATCATAATCATCGACATCATCCTGATTGTCATCGTCATTTCCATCATCATCGTCATCATCATCATCATTTTCATCATATCGTCATCATCATCATTGTCATCATATCTTCATCATTGTCATCATCGTGATCATTGTCGTCAACATTGTCCTCATCGTCATTGTCACCACCATAATCAAGATTGTCTTCGTCCTACTCCTCCTCATCATCGTCATCATCATAATTGTCATTGTCATTATAGTCGTCATCGTTGTCATCATTTTCATTGTCATCGGAGTCATCATTGTCATTATCATCATCATCATCATCATCATCATTATCATCGTTATCATCACCATAATCAGCATTGTCATTGTCTTCATCATCGTCATCATCATCATCATCATCATCATCCTCATCCTCATCATCCTCATATTCCTCATCATGGTCATCGTCATCATCATCATCATCGTCATCGTCATCATCATCATCATCATCATCATCATCATCATCATCATCATCATCATCATCATCATCATCATCATCATCATCATCATCATCATCATCATCATCACCATCATCATCATCATCATCATTGTCATCATCATCATCATCGTCATTTCCATCATCGTCGTCGTCATTAGAATTGTCATGATCATCATCATTTTCATCATATCGTTATCGTCATCATCATAGAGATCATGGGTTATATTTGTTGGGATTAATAATAATATGGATTATTAAAAGGGTTGGTTATTATACAAGTCACAGGGGCTACAAGTTATAAGATATAATTTTTTGGGAATTATACATTGTTAGGGTCAAGAGGTAGGGGTTATAGGTGTCAATAGTTAGAGTATTATGGGTAATGATTATAGGGATTAAGTGTTATAATGGTTATGGGTTATAAGTGGTAGGTTTGGTGTTATAATTCTTAAAGGTCATAGGGTTTATGGGGTTGTACTAGTTATGTGTAATATGGTTGTGGTGTATGGATATATTATGGTTTGTGGTTAGAGGTAATAGGAGACAAGGGTTAGGGGTGTTAGGGTGCAAGGATAAGGTATTAACGATTTTATAAGTTAGGAGTTACATGGATTATTCATTGGGAGTTAAATGATTTATGGGTTGTAACAATTAAGGGTTAGGGGTTATCATGATTATAAGTTAAAAGGGAAATAGGAGTTAGGAGTTATAACAGTCATACATTATGTATTAGAGATAAAAGGTGTTGGGGGTTAGGCAATAGGGGTATAACATTTTAGAGGTAAAGTGTAATATTGTGATTGTATTTGTTATGTTTTATAAGGGTTGGGTGACATGCACGTGATATGGGTTAAATATTATATAAGGGCCTAGGTTATGGGTTAGTGGTTAGGGTCAATAATGATTATAAGGATTAGTTGAGGTACATGTTAGAGGGTTTAGTGTATAAGAGTTAGTAGTTATAAGGATAAATTAAAGTAGAAGGGTTATGGTGTCACATTTTAGTTGTTATATATTTTAGTGGTTATTATGTTTGGAGTTATCTTTTATATCACTTAGTTAAGGGTCAAGTGTTTTATTTTTTCTTGTGGTTAAGGGTTAGTAATGTATGTGTTCAATTGGGACTATTGGTTATATAAGTTAATGTCATAGGGGTACATGGGTTAATATATGGGTTAGTTATGGGTTATCTTAGTTGTAGGTTTAGGGGTTATATATCTTAAGGTTAAAATTAATATGGGTTTTAAGGGTTTGTAGTTATATGTGTCATATGTGTTAGGGTTTAAAGGGTCACATGTTAGGGGTTAAAGCTCAAAGGGACTAGGGATTAATAAATAGGGGTTTAACATTATATAGGTAAATAAATACGGTAGTTGTAGTTGTTATGGATTCTAAGGGTTAGGGGATATAGAAATGATATGGGTGAATTATTATATGGGTTATGGGTTAATAGTTAGGGTCGATAGGGATCACAAATATTTCATGATGAGATAAGTTTTACAAGGTTTATGGGTTAAGGGTTATAGGGGTTAGTTAGAGATTATACTATTTAGGAGTTACGGGTCCATGGGTAATAAGGTTTTATTTAGGTTAGTACTTAGTTGTTATAAATATTAAGGTTTACTTATAAAACCCCCTCCGTGCAGTAATTTGACTACTAAAGTTTACAAAGGTATACATACCCTACCCCCCTCTAAATTTGAATCTGTGACCTCTGTTAGTGTTAGAAGTCACTCATGGATTGCTTGCAGGAGCAGAGCCCAACGCCCATCAGTTTTATGTCACGATTTTTTTAATGGGGTGATCATATGGGTAAAGACTCAAGAAAATATATCTTTAACTCGGGAAACTGGGCCTGGTATGTAGAAAGCAAGGGAGGTCTTGATCCAACTTCTGTCAGTAAATTGATTAAAGGGTGGTAGAAGGAAGACATGTGAGAAGGGCGAGCAACACTGCCTTGGGCAACAAGCTTGAGGACGAAAAACTCGGAAGCCAAGATCCTCTTGGTCCAGAGCTTCAAGGAGTTGAGGGGTGACTCGACTGAATCCTTCAATTCAAAGTCGTTTTAGGGCTGAGAAAATCATAAGAACCAATTAGAAACAATGCAACTATTACAGTGATCCAACCTACATCATCCTATAACAGCCACAACTTGATTGGATCCTCCAATTCCAAGTTGTTCTAACACAGTAAACAAAGAGATGGAAGGGAAGCTGACATCCATAAAGTAAGAAATCTCAAATGCCTTATACATTAACCAGAGCGACCAGCTCTTCATCAAAACTTTACAATCAAGAGCTTTGCTCAACCATCGATAGATTACAAAATACAAAGACTGAGTCTATATACTCAGGAAAATTGCCTAATAGAGGTGTCCTTGGTCATCCAAGACTCAGTGTCCCTTCAGCCAAATTCGGATGGGCTTTCTCTGTTAGGCGCCACCTTAACTGCGCATGGCTCCTACAGGGGGAGTAGCTGAGCCAGTAAATATTGATTTAGCGTGTGCAGACCTCCTCTGGTTAGTTGAGGACTCGGCATGGCTTCTTTGAAGAACTGGGTACACAGGACCCTCTCAAGCAGACCGCTTTCCAGACCTTCCATACCTTACACTTAATGCATGAGGACAGGTTTCACCCACCCCTTCTCGCCTTTATTTACTCCAAGCAAAGGTTGGGAGCGGGATCGTATCAGATGGTACCTGGAGATCGAGATGATCCTTTCGGTGACTGGACTCGGTGCCTTTGGTCCCTTTCAGCACAGTTCCTTTCTTTCCCAAGTGACCATGGGTTGTGACCCCGTGTTTATTCCCAAAGAGCTTTCGGCGTTCATGAATGGAAGGAGTTAATCCTTGCTTCTTGAAATCGCGATGAGAGAAACGCCAAGACGACTTAATCTGGCGCCACGCACCTCTCTGGATCTGACGGTTCTGAACTCTCCCGACAATGTTGTGGGCCCCAGGTCCTGGACGCTCTTGTCATTTCGCGCATCGGGGAATGATGGAGCTATTTCTTGCGTTTTGAAGCTGCGATGGGCGAAAAGGCAAGGAGCCTAATCACGCGTGCCAGGTGTCTCTTGTGGATGAATGGCTAAGGCTGCTTCACGATACTGCGGGCCCGACTCTGGGCACCTTTGGCGCTTTCGGGGTTCGGGGTTTCGAGATGTAGAACACCATGAAACTCTCACCCCTCGAACTCGCGACTGCCGAAAATCCGACGCGACTGGATCTCACGCCACGTGTTGTTTGGATGGGTAGCTGCTATTCTTCCCTGCATACAATATGGGCGTGATCTATTATGTTAATTTCGGTGCAACTTCTCTATTCATGATTTCCTGCCAACCGTTGATCTGCTCACATGGATGGATCCGGACCATTGACACTATAATTTTTCCCGCTCGCTTGATTTTTAAGTCCGAAAAGGACTTCTTCTGTGTGCTACGCTCGACGCTCATCGCGCCACTTGCAAACCTGATTGCTCTTGTGCTTCAGATGAGAAATGTTACTAACATTAGGCTCCATGGGGGATAGAGTCATCCCTATGATTCTCTAAGGACTCATTCTGCAGCTTCAGTGCCTTGTTGTTGGGCTATGGAGTCAGGCTCAAAACATCCCGCTGCTGAAAATACAGGTCGAAAAATAAAAGCAACAAAATAAAGATACATGCTTAAAGGAGATTATTTATATACAATCCTAAACTAATAAAACACTTTACATGGGGCTAGGTGAAAGAAAACTTCCACCATAGCCAATCAAGTAACTTCCTGAAGGGAAGCTCTTTCTTTCTGTCGATGATCACCAGCAGATGGTGTAACCGTGACAGCAGAACGACTACACTCTTCAACTTCTCCTCACAGGGTGAAGTTGATATGGAATAG
>ML778795.1:324668-349261 GCA_009831015.1 Picea engelmannii
CACAAAAAAAAAGCTTTGCAAGAGGAGACAATAGAGCCCAACAACAAGAGAGAACCTATCACACTACGTGAACTGTGAAGATAGTGACTCAAGACATAAATATATATTCATTATATAGTTTTTCTTGACAGCAAAAGAGAACCGGCCCCGAGCGAACTTTGAAGATAGTGACCCAAGACAACAAGGAGACAAGTGGAGCCCAAGAGACCAAAAGTAGACAACACGAGGAGGCCCTAGACCACTTGGAAAGTGACAAAGGAGACCCCACCTACATAAGAGATAGAGCCAAGGACAATTTTCTCAGGGGACCAACGAGGCCGCCAAAATCGATACTGAATTCTTCTTATTAATTTTGTAGGGTTATTTTTTATAAAGTGTTTAGTTATGTCTATGATTAAGCCCACGTTTTCAAGATTATGGACATGATTTTAGGGTTTAGGGCTTACTGTGGCTCCAACAAGTGACTTCAATCCCATATATCATTCCCAAAGTAGTAATAGGACCAAACAACATATAATTTCAAGCATCTAGAATGACATTGCATTCCAACCAACTTCTTCAATCATATCTCTTGACATTAATTATTTCAATTCTTTAAACTACCATGAACCCTAAGACAAGACTTGTTTGGTTATGCTTAAAATGTGGCATGTTTGTTAATAATTTTCTTTCCTCATACATAATTTTAGGGTGATTTGCCTCATGGTGAATTTCCATTGCTTTAATATGAGGCGCAATAGTTTTACAACGAAATCATTCATACTTGGCATGGCCAACTTTCTCACCACCAAGAATATCATGTAAACCTACCTTTCCTCCCCCTTTACTTATCATTGTTGCATCGAATTTTGCTATTATTTCCTTAGATATGTGCTTCTTTGGCTTTTCCTTACCCGTCATGGCTGGTATTCAACTAATCAAATTCATAGTTTATTAATATTAAAGTCAAATGCCTCATTCTCATTTGACATTTGAGTCTTGCAAGCTCAATCCCCTTGTTTTATTAATCTCACTATTTTGCAATCCATTGGACATATATCTCAGTCTGCTCAAATTCAGTGACATTTTTGTCCCTTTTGTAGGGCAGTAGTGGAAACTTGCTTTCATCCAATGCTTATGGTTTCCTTTTCTTTTCCATCCATGTTGCATTATAATTATTCTATGTCCTATGGTGGCATCAGTAATATGGTGGTTACAACAAAGTCCAATGTGGTTATGCCATGTTCATTTCATGCTCATGTTGTTTGGTTTATAGATTCCTCATGATTTCTTACATGTATGATAACAATTACCTCATGGTTCCCTGTTTGTGCCTATAGTATAGAAACTAACGTCCATCCATGACCTCCATTGTTATAACACATATTATACCAACACACTTTTTCTAAATAGTTGGACTTATTTTCTTAATAGATATCCTTGGAATTAACATATACGCAATTTTAAGAACTCAAACTTACCTTTAAACATTGTTTGTGACTTAGCTCCATGTATCAACTTCCTACTATAGATCTACTACCACCACCTTCAGAGATGTACCAAGCCCAAAAAAATAAATCAAAACCTTGGGGTTTACTTCCTCCCTCTCATAAAGCCTTTGGCATCTACGACATATAGAATACACTCTATTTGTTCAAGAATGTGTTCTTTTTGAAGCCTAATTACAAAGGCTGTTGAAGTTTATAAATGGTTTGATCAACAAATCAATTCAATATATTCCTTTGTTATCTCTAAGTACTTCGATCTGAGAGACAAGAATTTCATTGGAAGAGGGGGTGGACAATGACCCGTTGAAAAAGAAGGAAATGGGTAGTGAAGCTTCCATGAATGCCATGCTGACTATCTATAAGCGTCTGTGTACTCAATCACTACCACCACCAACATACCAGTACTAGTGATGATTAATTGAGATTCCATGAACCTATTCAAGTTAGAGATAGTAGGTTGGTGATTCGATTTAGGGATCACAAGTCTAATTGATGTGTAGTTACATAGGAAAAATCCAACACCTATGAAACCTCGCATTACTTCCCTTTCAATACATTTTTGTTGCACCTAAAATTATACATAATGTCATCTACATTTTTCAATGTAATACCAATTGTTGTCCTCGATTCCTCCCAGCTACACCAACATGAAATCACCATTGATTCCACCATTATCAAAGTTTTAGACTTGTGTGTGTGTGTGTGTGTGTGTGTGTGTGTGTGTGGGTCATTCAATATTAATACTTTATATATTTAACTTTATAGTAAGATCACCATTATCCTTAATATTTTGGCAAGAATGACTACATGTCTTAAGAAAAGTTTTTATAGTTCAAACCCTAATGAACTTTGATCCCCATACATCATAATTTCTCTTAGGGAGATTGGTATTACTTTCTATGTTAAACATATTTAGAATGAAAGAGTAACAAACAACAACACTTGTTGCCATGCCACATGAGAAATGATTAGATTTTAGTTTAAAATCCAACCAGATAATTGATTATGTCCTACAATTTCTATTGGGATTTTGTTCTTTCATTGTTAAATTTTGTAAAATCCACATTCACATTTTTTAATTTTATTTTATTTGATCTTACTATGAAACTTTATTTTGTTGATTTTGTTGAAAAAGAAAACCTCTACTCCAAACTCATTATATGATGTATTCTAATATCTCATGACATATGACCCTATTATGGTATTATAGTTAGAGGTGATTGGTGAGTAATCATCGAAATTTTGTTGGAAATATTTTCATATAGAGAATATTAAGTGTAATGATTATAAATGAACATTTCTCGAAATAAATCCATGTTGTTTCTTGTTAGAGTGTAGCTACATGTCCCATCCTTAATAAGGCATTACAATAGATACTTTTGCTAGTGAATGTGTCAAATGTTTGATGGATGTAACGTACCCAGCCAAAGGGTTGAGCCACACTACCTCAAAACTCCCACCAAGAATGCTCTAGAACTAACTTGTAACATAACTAGTACAACAAATACCAAAATGATTTTCTCGGGTATTGATCTAAAAAGTACCCATTTCCCGGATACTTCCAGATTCACCCTTTTACACTGATTACAACTTTTTGCTCCATTATTTAATTTCAAGTAAACATGGATTCAACACACGCAATTAAAAATAACAAGCTAAACCATCCAACAAAAGAACAATGTGCCATGTGTTGTAAATTGAGATGGTTTTCGGTTGTTTAGAAACCATGCCAAGACATCTTTAAACCAACTTTAGGCCAGAATTTGGCTCTTGGACCAACGAGGTATATCTCATCTAATATAAGAACACTAGCTACCCACTATCACTAAGCAACAATTCTAACGATTAAGCTCATAATGCCATATTTAAAAGTAAAATATTGGATAAAATGGGGTAGATAGGGCTTAAGAATTAAATGGCAACAGACTGGAATAAATGGTATGTAAATATCTTAGATCAGAGGCCTAATCCATTAGGCATGGAGTCACAACCAATAGAGTATAAAGTTGATAATGGAAAGGTAGAAGAAATAAGAAGGACAATAAATATTAGATCACAACAGAGGGAAAAAACAATCTCTATCAATCCTGAGATGAATAAGGTGAGTTGGGTATAAAGATTATGAATCCAACATATAAAATGAACATTTTAATCTAGTCATTTTAAAGAATGAATCTAGATGAAAATCATTCAAAAATGTAATTATGATTACAACATTTGAATATATAACATCATAGTAAAAGGTCTTAGTAGAAATCTTTCAACAATTTCATAAATACATTGATTGACAGAGGAAGTTACACCAAATTGTCCAAGTTGCATATCATAATTTCATGGATTAAAATAGACATGGAATTGAAAGGATCTTAAAAAATAAAATATGAAGAAAAATAGAGATCTGCAGAGAATGAGCCATGAATCCATGAATTATCCTTTGATTCCTGAGAAAATTACAACTGCCCCACAGGCTTCATAATAAAGAACATAGTCTTACTGCCTCTTTTTCCTAACCTACCTCCTAACTCGTGCCTCCCTATAGTTTGCTTGTTGCTACTTTTATAATATTTTTTATGCTTGAGTGAGTCCCTTAATTCCTAGGATTGACTACTCAATTCCTACCTCGAAATATGTCTTTAAATCTGAACCAATTTTCTCAAAATAGAATTTGTTTAAAGAGGTAATTGGAGGTGTCGACACCTCTTTTATTATTATATATCATATCACAAATAAAATAAGAATATTATTCCATGAGTGATCTATTTAAACAATCATTGAGCTGAACCAAAATTTTGAGAGGCTTTATCGATCTGTTGTACATATGGATCGATGAGAACTAATCCAACATTTATTATGAAAATAAATTGGACATGATTTATATTGCACAGGAGGCCCCACATAGTTTGAAAGTGAAGAGGCGGGACACTATTGGATCATGCATGCATCATTACCTTTTAGACGAGGTTCCATCTCTATCGAGCCGACATTATTTATCCACATGGAAGCCACTGATTGGCTCTTACAATGAACACTGTCAGATATGCTTTGAGACCCAAGATCTAATCTGAACCATCGATCAGATGTGGCTTCAGAGTGATATGGACAGTCAATCAAATGTGCCATCGGAGTGATATGGACCGTCGATCAAATGCTCCATCAGAGTGATATGGACCATGCATCGGATGCACTATTTGAGTGATTTGGACCATCAATTGGAGGTACAATTATTGAAGCGATCAAATTTATGGGACTTCGATGAGGGAGACTCTGAGTTGATGTCATCCAAAGACATGTGGCACCCTTGAATTTGTCCTTGGTGGCATTGATGTGGCAGGTAGGTAGGTGTGACATGTGTCACCTAATTTTGATATACTAACCCATGTGTCTGGTGAGTTCCATATGTCCACATGGAAAATTTTCATTGGTCCATGTCAATTTTAATGTGGAAGAGGGACATGACACATGTCATTCATTTTTACATGCTTTCCTATGTCTTTGGCTAATTTTGCATGCCCACATGGCAGTGGTTGATTAGCATGGAATGCTTTGGGATATGTGATGGATCTGGACCATCCATCGGAGAGAGATCAGTCAGAAGTGTAGTGTTGAAGGGAACTCTGACAAAGGGGACTCCAAGTTGATGTCAACTAGGACACATGGTTCCTTTCCATTGGCCCATGGTGGTGTTGAGGTGGCTCACACATGTCACCTAAATTTGATATGTTGACCTATATATCCAAAATGTTTCACCTGTCCTTGTGTCAACTTTCTATTGGTATAAATGGTTCCCTACTCGTATTGAATTCTCCAGGTGTCATGTGGTTTTCCTCATGTTGACATCATTGAGGACACTTGTCAACCAAGCATTGATTTTGGGAGGGAAAGCATGATAGATTTTGGGTTGTTGATATAACCCCCCATTAGATCTAGACCATTGGTCGGTTGACACCCATTGAAGTGACAAAGAGTTAATTTGTGAGAGAGACTCCGATAAGGGGACTTCAATGCTAGATAGAAACCGTCGATATCGCGTTCACTCACTTGCAATCGTCTGATCTGGTCTAACTCTGAAAAAAAAAGTTGATTATGAGTTGCAGTCCTATGTTAATCCCCTTTATTAATACAACTTGGGTAATTTTGGGGGTGCGATAGGCTCTTTTGACTTGTGAAAAGCACCCAAGTGCTTATATTTTCTTTGTTTGGATAATGGAAATATAACATTAGGTCTTTGGAAATTAAATTTGGGCAGAAAACTAATTTTGGCAATGTATTTGTGTGAACAAAAATGACTATGACTTAAGAACCATGAATTAAGAAAATTGAGGATTTTCAAATGGAAAGAATGGGCTAGACTTTGACTCATAGGAGGATATGAATACATTGTGTGAATAGCCAAATTGGATATTTTGAATGTAATAAATTTAGCAAAGCTCATGTAAATTTTATAAAATTTCAAAAATTTGGTGATGTGAATTTATGTTACAACATAGGCTCCATCTGGGGATGGTGTCTCCCTGTGAGACATTAAAGAACATGTATACCATGTGCCCTCACCCTTTCTTAAAAACTTGCCTCTATGTTCTATGTAATATTCTAAACTTCGTAAAAGAACTCATCTCTACTCTTTGATATGAAAACCCTGCTTATTCTCAAACAAACTTTATATACACTAGAAACCACTATAAACTAAAATTAAAACTACTCTGCAAACTATGAACTGAATAGAAATTGTTCTACTACTAAACTGAAACAATGCACAAAAACAATGCTCATTTGGAAATCTTATTTATATACACTGATCTCCTACTCTAATAAACAACAACTTCACTCATCAAGTAATATGAAATTTCCAATAAAGCCAACAACATATTTTGCTGCTAATATGATCATATCTTCCACTTTTATTTAACTAGGCAAAAAGAAGTATGGATGAATGACAATCAATGTATATCTTAAATCCATACTTAAAGCGAAAGGATAAACATAAATTAACTTCACTTAATGACTCAAGAAAAACTACCTCGGGATCTTGAAAGACATGAAATATTACCTCCTCTTGATTAGTTATAAAAGACAAACATCCTTATTACACAAGTTTATCCTCCTTTTGCAAATGATTGAACTCAATTTCTGGAAATTTTGTTTTCCTGATGAAGTAAGGTTGTTCCATTGGTGCATCTACAAGTGATCTTTGTTTAATATCATCAAGTTTAAATTCCTTAAGAATCAGCGGTAGCATTGTATCTATTTTTGACTCATAATCGTAAACCAGTCCAAGGTTGTATATTTTTTCATATGTGACTATAGAAACCCACTCCTCGTCATCTTTTTCAATGTCTTTACAATTTTCATATACATGTTTACTACTGTAAAATTCCATGTGTGTTGATGTAGAAATCTTCTCTTCATCATATTTAGGTTGATTGTTAATAATTTCTGAAAATGCTTCTAGAAAATTTTGTTCTTCTTTAATGTCTTCATCAAGAACAAAAATTTCCATTTGTTGATGATAAGTAAACTTTTGAAGACCAAGTTTTTCATAATCAATTTTAAACTTCTATTGGACACTAACTTCTTGAAAATCAAAGCTATCATGTATGTGCTTAGTGTTGTTTGAAATTTTTGTAAATGATGACAAAGAAATCTACCCTTCTCTATGTTGATTATCTTTATAGCTATCATTTTGTTCATTAATATCTTGACCTTTATCTTCTAAGATAGGAAACAAAATTGTACCTTCTTGAAAACTTTTAGGTGCATTCAAGTCCAAACTATCCAGAGATGTTTCTTCATAGACCAACAAATCTTCTTCATCCTCACTATTGTAGTAAACTTGTTCTTCCAGCTCTTGATCACAGTATTCATTAGTAAAACCTTCATCATCATGATTGTCTTGATGTTCCTGTTCTGTTGATTCTTCATTGCAATAATATTCAAGGAAAAGTTCTTCTACAATGATAATGAAAACATGCATGAAATTCTCTTAGAGAAGAAATACTTCTAGGAGGTAAATATTTGTACCATTGTCGAGCATCTCCTTCAAGAGAGATCATGGAAATATTCATGAAAAATTCCCAACTATCCCATGCACTTATGAAAATCTATCAAATGTTGTGTAGGGAAATCATCATCATCTTCTCTAAAATCTTGGAAGGCAGTCTTCCCAATATTTTGTACTAGGCATGGCATTAGGAAAACCATGTACATTTGAAAAATCAAATGGAGCATACCTTGCAATAATCTTTGTGGAAAAATAAATTGACATTTAAAACACAGTGGAGTGTCAGTGAAATCACAGTGGAGTCACTAGGTGAATAACCAAATATCTTGTGTCTGATCCTTGTTCACCTTCAAGAACCGGATCTAAATCTTGAGAAAACCCTAAGGAAAATATCAAACCTTCATATTATGGCAACAACACCAAAAGGAATGTTGTAACTTGAGATGGTTTCCAGTTGTTTAGAAACCATGCCAAGACACATTTAAACCAAATTTGGGCCACAAGATGGCTCTTGGACCAGAGAGGGCTCTCTTATCTAATATAAGAACACTAGTTGTCCACTATCACTAAGTAGTTGTTCTAACAATTATGCTCATAATGTCATATTTTAAAAGTAAAATATTGGATAAAACAAGGTAGCCAAGGATTAAGAATTAAATGGAAGCTGACTGGAATAAATGGTATGTAAATATTTCATATCAGAGGCCTAATTTGTTTGGCATGGAGTCTCAACCAACAGATTATTAAAGAAAATAATGGAAAGGTAGAATAAATCAGAAGGAAAATAAATCTTAGATCACAACAGAGCGAAAAAATCAATCTCTATCAATCCCGAGATGAAGAAGGTGAGTTGGGCATAAAGATTAAGAATCCAAAATATAAAATGAACATCTTAATATGGGGATTTTAAAGAATGAATCCAGATACAAAACATTCATAAATGTAATTATGATTACATCATTTGAATATATAACATCATAGTAAAAGGTCTTAGTAGAAATATTTTAACTATTTCAGAAATACACTCATTGATGATGGAAGTTATACCAAATTGTCCAAGTTGCATATCATAATTTCATGGATTAGAGTAGACATGAAATTTCAAGGATCTTAACACATAAAATATGAAGAAAAACAGAGCTCTAATGAGAATGAGCCATGAATACATGAATTATCCTTTGATGCCTGAGAAAATTACAATTTCCCCATGAGATTCATAACAAAGAACACAATATTGTTGCCTCTTTTTCCTAACCTACCTCCTAACTCCTCCCTTTGTGTAGTCTGTTTGCTGCTACTTTTATAATATTTTTTATGCTTGAATGAATCCCTTCATTCCTGGGATTGACTGCTCAATTCCTACCTCGAAATTTGCCTTTAAATATGAACCAATTTTCTCAAAATAGAATTTGTTTGAAGAGTTAATTGGAGGTTTCGACACCTCTTTTATTATGATATCTCATATCACAAATAAAATAAGAATAATATGAAACGAGTGATTTGTTTAAACAATCATTGAGCTCGACCAGAATTTTGAGAGGCTTTATCAATCTGTTGTACATATGGATAAATGAGAACTAATCCCACATTTATTGTGAAAATAAATTAGACAAGATTTATATTGCATAGGCATCCCCACATAATTTGAAAGTGATGAGGCAGGCCATGGCCGGATCATTCACGCATCGTTACCTTTTAGACAATGGGAGCCATTTCTATTGGGTTAGCCTTCTTTATCCACATGGAAGCCACTGCTTGGCTCTCACAATGTGCGCTGACAGGTATGCTTCGAGACACAAGATCTAATATGAACCATCAATCAGATGCACCATCAAAGCGATCTAGACCATCAATCAAATGAGCCATCGAAGTGATCTAGACCATCAATCGGATGTGCCATCAAAGTGATATGGACCATCCACCGAATGCACCATCAGAGTGATATGAATTGTCAATAGGAGGTACAATTTTCAAAGCAATCAAATGTTTGGGACTCCTACGAGGGAGACTCTGAGTTGACATTATCCAAGGACACATGGACCCTTCAATTTATCTGTGATGGCACTGATGTGACAGGAAGGCAAGCGTGACATGTGTCACCCAATTTTGATATATTAACCCGTGTGTCTAGTGAATTTTGTATGTCCACATGGAAAATTTACATTGTTCCATGTCAATGTTGATGTGGTAGAGGGGCACGACACATGTCATTAATTTGTACATATGTCCTATGTCTTTGGTTGATTTCACATGTCCACATGGCATCCATTGATTGGTCTAGAATTCTTCAAGATATAGGATAGATCTAGATCGTCAATCGAAGTGAGGTTAGTCAGAGGTGTAGTGCTGAAGGGAACTTCGACGAAGGGGACTCTGAGTTTATGTAAACTAGGACACATGGTGCCTTTCCATTGGCCCTTGGTGGCGTTGAGGTGGTTGAGACATGTCACCCGAATTTGATATGTTGACCTGTATATCCAAAATGTTTCACGTGTCCTCGTGTCAATTTTCTATTGGCCTAAATGGTGCCCTACTGGCATTGAATTCTCTTAGTGTCCTAGGGTTTTCCTCCTACTGACATCCTTGAGGACACTTTTCAACCAAGCATTGATTTCGGGAGGGAAACCATGATAGATTTTGGGTGGTTGATATAATCCCCCATTAGATCTGGACCATTGGTCGGCTGGCACCCATCGAAGCAACTGAGAGTTAAGTTGTGAGAGAGACTCTGATAAGGGGACTCCAATGCTAGACATAAACCATCGATCTCATGTGCGCTCACTTTCTCACTTGGTCAAACTCTGAAACAATTGTTGATTCCGAGTTGCGGTCATGTGGTAAGCCCCTCTATTAATACAACTTGGGTTATTTTGGGGGTGTGTTAGGCTCTTTTTAACTTGCGACAAGCGCCCAAGTGCTTATATTTTATTTGTTTGGATAATGGAAAGATAACATTAGGTCTTTTGAAATTAAATTTGGGAAGAGAATTAATTTTGGCAATGTATTTGTGCGAACAAAAATGATTGTGACTTAGGAACCATGACTCAAGAAAAATGAGGATTTTCAAATGGAAAGAATGGGCTAGAATTTGACTCATATAAGGATAGGAATAAATTGTGGGATTAGTCAAATTGGAGATTTTGAAAGCGATAAATTTAGCAAAGCTTGTACAAATTTTGAAAAATTTTAAAAAATTAGCGATGTTAATTTATGTTACAACACCATGCATAGAAAATAACCATGCACAGAGAAATACATTAGATAATCAACACTAGGCCGATGATGACAGGTCTTGAATGGCCTTGGGAAGACTTACATCATAGGTCTTATTTCCTTCCTGAGTTGAGTCGTGTAGAGAAAGGATAATTTCGATTGATCATGATTGGATATGTTGATCGTCCATTAAACCATTTGGAAACTCAAGGCATATATGTCGAAGGAAACATGGAAAATA
Source organism: Picea engelmannii (assembly GCA_009831015.1). Lineage (NCBI taxonomy): Eukaryota > Viridiplantae > Streptophyta > Pinopsida > Pinales > Pinaceae > Picea > Picea engelmannii. The sequence goes on from ML778795.1 coordinate 335,608, forward strand.
TCCAGGAGACTATCCTGATCAATATCACCAAGACCCCTGATGTCATGGGAAATGTTTTTATTGGGGCAACCTATTCTCCATAAGAGATTCTCTCATATATGACCCTTTTTAAATATTTTCACGACGTATTCACCTAATATTATGAGGAAATGTCGAAAATAGATCCTCATATTGTTCAGCGCGAGATTAGAACTTATGTGAATGTTAAACCAGTTCAAAAAAAATTGAGAACAGTGAACCCTAGGAAATTTGTAGCAATTAAGGTTGAGGTAGAAAAAATGATTAAAGAAGACTTTGTCTATCCAATCCCATTGATAGAATGGGTATCCAACCCCATTCTAGTTGACAAGAAATAGGGCACCATTCAAGTCTGGATGGATTTATGAGAATTAAATAAATATTGTCCTAAAGATAACTTTCATATGTTGTTTATCGATCAAATCCTCGATGAATGCGTAGGAAGTGAAATTTTCTCTTTCATGGATTATTTTTCTAGTTATAACTAGATACAAATCCGGCTCGACGACCAACATAAGATTGTTGTTATTTGTCCTTGGGTAACCTTTGCATAAAATAAAATTCCCTTTGGCCTAAAACATGTTGGAGCTACTTTTCAGTGGGCCATGATGTTTTCTTTCTATGATCTCAAACACATAGTGGAAGCTTATCTAGATGATATTACAACTCATTCTCACAAGAGAGCGCAAAATCTATTACACCTTCACCTTGTATTTGAAATGTGTCGAAATTATAGAATTCATTTTAATTCTCATAAGTGCATTTTTTGCATCACTTCAGGGCGTCTTTTTGGGTTTATCGTATCAACCAAAGGGATCATGGTCGACCCTTTGAAGGTTGAGGAAATATTGAAGTTTCCTCCCCTGCATACCATGCGTCAACTTTAGAGCCTACAAGGAAAGGAAAAATCCCTTCAGCATTTCCTACCAAACTATGTTGATATCACTAAAGGTTGTATGTGCCTTCTGAATTTGGGATTTCCCTTTTTCTAGGATGAATCAGTGCAACATTATTTCGATGCATTAAAGAAATCTTTAATTTATTCCCCTTTACTTAGTCCTCCTGACTATAATAAATATTTCCTACTATATCCTGCAGCATAAGAATCTTCTATCTGCATGGTGTTAGTTTAGGAGGAGTATGAGCTCAAAGAGGATGTCATATATTATTTGAGTCATGGCTTGGTTAGTCCTTAACTAAAGTATTTTCATGTTGAGAAGTTGGCGCTATCAACATTCCAAGTTGTTCAACGTCTTTGAAATTATATTTTACTATGCAATACGACTTTGATTGCTGACATTAATCCTTTTTAATATGTTTTGACTCGATGAATAATTGGAGGGAAGTACAACAAGTGGTTTTTCATGCTTTAGGATTTTGATTTGGATTTTTCTTCTGCCAAATCCAAGAATTCCTTAGTCTTCGTTGAACTTATGTTGGAATTTCTAGTAGAGAAGGAGGAGGATGTGTTTATAGACTTGTTTCCAGATGAGAATATCTTCATCATCTCTTCATTTGATCCTTGGACCTATGGAGATGTTATCATATATCTCTAGACTCTAAAGTTTCCTTTGCATTTTTTGCAGTATGACCGACGACGGATTCGCCACATGGTCAAGAATTATCTCATTATTGGTGACACTTTGTATTGTCGAGGGATATATTCAAGTCTCCATCGTTGTCTCACTCATGAGGAAGTGGAGTTGGTTTTGAATTATTTCCATGGTGGAGCATGTGGTGGTCATATGTGTGGGTTCAAAACAACCCAAAAGATTTTGCGCGACAGATATTTCTGGCCAACGATATTTAAAGATTGTGTTGAAGAGGTCAAGAAATGTCATCCTTGCCAAATATTTTCTAAAAATATGTGTGCATATCCTACTCCTATGTTTCCCATCATTACCGTGGGTCCCTTCACCAAGTGGGGGGTTGATTTTATGACATGCCACCTAGTTTTGGCTAGGGCGCATAAGTATATCATAGTGGTTGTAGACCATTTTACAAAGTGAGAAGAGGCCATGCCAATGTTTGCTAATGATGGTGAAACCACAATGATTTTTGTGTTTAACCAGGTTATAGATAGGTTTGGTGTTCCAAAGAAGATTGTCACTGACCATGGCAGTCACTTTCAAAATTTCATGATGTCAAAGTTCACATCAAAATTGGGTTTTAGGCAGGAGAATTTGTATCCTTACTATCCTCGGGAGAATGGTAAGGTTGAAGTTGTTAATAAATCCTTGAAAATCGTTTTGTGAAGAACTATCAACGTGAGAAAATAAAATTGGCATTTGATGTTATACCTAACATTGTGGTTCTACCGAACCTCAGTCAAAACTGCAATAAGCTTCTTTCCTTTTCAACTCGTTCATGGAGTAGAAGCAATTTTTCCTATTGAATGCAAAATCCCTTTGCTTAAGATTTCTATAAACATCCTTCCTGACACGAATGAACTGGAAGAGTCCTTTCTTACTTAGAACATATTGATGAGCAACGTCGAGATGTTTCTATAGAAAACAAGGCACACAAGAAGTGTGTCAATTCTAATTATGATAAATCCGTGCACCCAGAGTCTTCTTTGAAGGGGACCTTGTGTTGGTATACGACCAGGACAAAGCCACCTTGGGGGTAGGTAAGTTTAATCCATTTTGGCATGTCCCATTCATTATGAGACATGCCTTGTGGAAAGGAGCCTACGAGCTAGAATATTTTGAAGGGAATGTGCATTGAGAGCCCAGAAATGGGCTCTACCTTAAAAAGTGTTATGCTTAAGCTGACATGCCTAGGCGTTCTTCTTGTAAATGTAGCACATTGTTGTATTTATTGATAACATAGATCTATTTTTGTTTTAGTGGTGCTTATGGTGCTTTTGCTTGGTTGGGAGATGTCACTGGATGCTTCGACATTCATAGGGTTCGTCAATGGCACTAGTCTTCACACTTGAAACCTAGCTTCACGCTGCTTGGGTGATTTATTCACCCATGGGTCAATTGGTTGCTTCAGGAGGTGCTTGTATTGATCCTCCCACCAATAATGTGGTTGAATATAGTGTTTTTATCGAACTACTCCGTGATGCAATTGCACATCACATTCAGTCCTTAGAATTTTATTTAGATGCTTAGTTCGTTATATCCCAAATGAATGAAGAACATCGTGTTGACAACCCTATGCTACGTCATCGTTTTCTTCAGGTACATTTTTTGGAGCGTTTTTTCGATCATATTACTTATGTTCATGTTCCAAGAATTTATAATTCTTTTCGTGATGCATTTGCTGACTATGTGTTAGATTGGCATTTATATCATTCACATTGAAGCAGAAGCACAAAAAAATATATTTTTATATAATCAAATTATATGCACATTATCAATAAGATAAAAATATCATCTATATATATATATATATATATATATATATATATATCATTACCACAGATAATCAAGTACAAAAGTGGATCATGTTCCAAAAAATACTTTTATCCTCGATTTTCCTCTATAGGGACCGATAGTACAAAAAAAATAGATTATCTCTAAATCATGGTCCTAAGGGCCCTGGCCTTCCCTCAACATGTTTCTCATAACAAACAACGACATTGGATAGACATGAAAATATTCGCACCCAATCCCTTGGTATTCCAACTACATGTCACTGCATATGCTTCGACAAATCTTCGACCTATACCGTTGGCACCGTGCGCACCAATCTATCTAGATTCCTATGAACGTTATCCAATACTTGGTTGACATATCCATGTGGTTGTACATCATGACCAAATTGGTCATGCAAAGGAAATATGTCAATATTCCTCGATCCCACATTTGTATGATCAGACAATCATATTGCTATCTTGATCCAGTAAAAAAAACAGTTGCTTTTTTAAATATTAAAAATATAAAAATGAAATAAGTTAATAAGAAAAGATATTTTACCGATATCTCCATAGGAATTTTTAAGAGGGATAGGCATCTCTCGATCATTGTGATAATCTATCCCTGCGTAGGGATAATCTTAGATCACAACCACTTGACACTCCCACCAAGTGAAGAATGCATCATCCTTGGGGTCACCTATATGTCCTCCTCCCTACTTGGGAAGTACCTCAATCCACCAGTCCATCACGCCATCTCTCCCATAATGCATATGGATTTCCACTCTTGGACTCATCATGGGTGCTCTCTAAAAGAAAAAGTGGCACAAGAGGCTTCCAAATACAAATTTCTTCATTTTTCCCTGCTTGCATCCTGTCAACTAGACCTTCATGCATGCCAGAAGCATGGTACTTCAATCATATAGAATAGGCCTCAAGAATTATGGTTCATAATACATCATGGCCCTTGAAGCTTTACGTAATGAGCTAGATCCTGCAATTTGGGAAATCGTCTACACAATGATTTTTAGACCAAGGTTTTCTATCTTCCTTATTGGGAGTTGACTCCCAACCTTCTCTATCTTAACTAAGAAATATAGAGCAATGTATTCATTGATTGTTAAACCAATGGATCCTTTTCCCTTAAAGTTCACCACATCCCCTTGACGAGGTAGGCCGGTAAGGAAATACATATCTTTGTCTCAATTCTTAGTGATTTCCCCCTGATCATAAAACCATCTACTTCAGGTTCTTAGTAATCAATTAGAGTTTCAAGCAACTTCATTGTGTCCTAATCTCATTGAAACAAAAAAAATTATAAATTCCGAATCTACAGAGGGCTTGTTGAGGTTTTGGGTCACCCATGACCTCATCATCAACTTCTCCATGTTCTCTCCCCCTCCACTCTATCACCATCCTGCAAATATCAAACTTTTTTTAATTCAAATCCATGAATTTTGGGTTTTGCGCAGATGTACGCAACTTTCAGTTAGGAGAATAGCATATGTACGCATCTCGTTTCAAACAAGGTTGCATACATCTTCGAACGATATGTAAAAATGATTTCTACACTTAAAAATCATCAAAATGAAAAACTTATGGATGAAAAAAAAGAGGAAGAAGTAATCTCTTACCTAGTCCAAGCGGTGTTGAATTATGAGCTTTGTGCACTCTATACTGATCCTCGGAAGAATCAAGGGTAAAAAGGGATCTCAAGGCTCTCCAAATGGTAAAAAGTAAAATGATATGGTAAAAATGAGTTTTTCACCTATTTAGACCTATTTCCCCACCTTTTTGTATAATTTTTTACCCCCTTTTAACATTTGTACACCATTTAGACTAATGTAAGTACCATGGAGATGTTTTCTTGTGTAGGTATCTTTAAGAAATATATTTTCCACAAATATTGTTATATTGATGGCATTTTTTATGGTAGGTACCATAATCTTTACTGACATATAGGGTTGGTTCCATTCCACCTGCATTCTGAATTTATATGTATCGACCACATACTTTACTAAGGATCAACCCCATTCATTATGAAACTATACCTTCACGCTGCTTTAAAGGTGACATTTACGAATGGTAGAGATTACCTCTTCATGGGTGTCCTAGTTAGCTCCTCACTAACCATTTTGGCACCCATGCTGTAGTTTTTTCGTAGGATCGGAAGCCCTGTCAATTCTTGCCATGACTTTGCGTTGAAGCTTCATATCTTCTTCTCATCTATTATTGTCTAGTTACCCATGGGGATTCCAAAAATTTGTTGTGTTAAGTTGCATTGGCATTGCATATTGATCGCTCATGCTTTTTGGACCTAATGTCATCTTCAACTTGCTGTGACATGGCCAATTATATATGCATTCTCAGAAAGTTACTAGCCCTGCAACATTATCCTTTGTGACTTGACACATGTATCCTTGGAGGAAAATTTCCCCTCAGTGTCCATATCCAGCACATGCTTTCCTTGCATTGAGCATAGGTATGTTCCTTGCGTTTGGAACTAGTTTTTTTGTGAGAGACACTTGTTTCATCCAATGTATCATAGAATTATTGTATTCTTTTTCAGGCTTTATAATAGGAAAAAGACAAAAAAAATAAAAAAAGAAAAAAGACGGATGGGAATGAGTCTAAATCTTTTTTGTGGCGGCTACTTGTGTCTCCCTTGAACATAGCACAATCTCATGATTCTTTACATCATTATTTGGGTTTAGTATGGCTTTAGCATTCCTTTTTGTCATTTTGAGTATAATTTCCACCAACTTTTTATTCTTCCAGTCATATGGAGCATTTGTTGATGCATCATGTGTCGCAGACGTATACCAGTTTATAGTTGATGATGCCTAAGTCAGATTTTGTGTCGTGTTTATGTTCGAGGGAAGTCAACTCATGTTGGCCATTATGTAGAAACCTTTGAATTTTTAAGGCATCCTTCCCGTGCCAGTTAAGTATTGCTTAGAATGACAAGTATCTTTGTCTCTCACTCGTGCTAGTATAGAAGGTCCTCATTGACTTCTTGTTGGAGGGTCTACTCTTATCGACTACAACACATTTTTATGAGAGTACGACCTAGAGTTTCACCTTGGGCCTATTTACATCATTGATAGATAACCTTGTGCTCAACAGATTAAAAATAATCATTGGTCACTGACTGAGCAGTTTCCCTTGTGTTTGACGTCAAAAACCATTATCACACATTGGGATTCGTACAGTACCTTGGTTTTCATTTGACCCCATTGGTGGATTCCTTGTCTTTTTCAGTAGTCTCCATCATTGACTATTATTCAGAGAGTCTCTATAGTGTTTTGTTCTATCTTATACATGCCAGATTCGTGCCTCAGTTTGGTCCTTTCAATATTTTCATCCGAGTCCTTCTAAATATTTGTCCTTCTACTACCCCTCATGTTGGATGATAGAGGATGTCTCAATGCCTTCCTTCAAGCGGATCTCTTCCTATCGACCTTAGCACATCTTACTCTAGGATAGGGATCTAGAGTCATTTATAGTACCTTGGGTCTTGTAGTCATCAGTGGTAGGTCCCCTCGCTATTTATAATGGGAATACATCAATGTCCCCTACTCAATAGATTCTATCAAGTGCTTGACATCAATTCATTTATTCACACTTGTTAGATTGTACTAGGTACCATGATAGTCATTATCATTATCGGTAGGTTGTCTCGTGTTTTTTAATGATATACATCAATGATTGGTAATCAAACAGTTTCACTGTGTTTTACCTCAACACATGTATTCACATAGTGTAGACTCATACCACAATGAATTGTTTTGAAGACTTCGAGTGAAGTACGAGCATCACCTATTTTGTGATCCTACCTGACTTCTATTGATTGTACCACGCTCTTCGACATTGGTACTTGCAGAGGATAAGTTTTTTCACTCCATTGGTTATAGATATCCTCTATTTGATTCTGAGACATATCTCCACTGAGTATCCATTTGTGGCTATGATATACATTTTTGCATGGATCCACTTTGTATTTTCTCATGGCCATGATTGCCACTTCTATATATCACATGCATCCATTGTGTATAGTTTTCATGGCCATGGACATCAGTTGTGCTTTCATTACTCTTGGATCCACAATGTACTTGATTTAGTGGCCATGCTTACATCACACTCAAGCATGGGAATGCCCGACTTGAGAAGATATTATCTTACTTGTTTCTATTGTAGGTATTTTTCCGGGACTAGTTTTCAACTACTCCTACCCAATGGCCCCTCCACAATCTCATGACTATTTTTAATGTATTTTGACCATTAGTTTCTCTTCTAACCTCACTCATTAGGGGGAATCTTTTATAGTGTCATTTTACACCACATATTCTCATCACGACTCATTGGCCCCAGTTACATCCCTTTTCCTATTTGTAGGAGCAAAATACCCATTTTCCTCCCTAAAAATATCTTTAAAAAATCCATTTTTCTATATGTATGCAACTCTTCATAAAGAAAAGCACATACATACATGAATTTCTAATTAGAAACCCGCATACATGTTTAATTGGCTCAAAATAATAATAAATCCTGACATTTCCAGTGGATTTGACGGGTTCCCTAGGTTCCCAACCTTCTATAGCCCATTCATAATTACTCCAACTATCAAAAGGGAGTATAAAAGAGAGCCTTGGGATGGAGGAAAAGGAGATAAAAGAGATGTAGCCTTATGCCGGTAGTTTCTTTATAGCCTTGCAAGCCCCTATTTACCTATATTTATGAGATTGTCTTCCCCCCTGAAAAAACCCTCTTTTTTTTTTTTTTTTCAGGATTTGTGTTTTCCCTTATCTCGTCAGGAAGAAATCCATTGTTTCCTTGGACCCACTGGAACACGAAACTTTGGAGGTAGTTCTTGTCATCTCAGGCCTTGGGTGGAGGAACTTGGAGCATGGTTCTAGGATCGTGTCGTAGTGGTTACAAGTTGTAACCAACTCCTTTTGTTGTTATGGATAAAAGAACTCTTATTATCATCCACTTCTCTTTGTTAATTCATGCTTTTGATGAGATTATTTGTATCTTATTTTGAATATAACATAGAAAGTGAATTGATTATATTTAGTTAGTTAGCAGATAACTACTTTCTTGCAGTTGCGTACTTCTTTGGTTGTAGGAATTTTAGAAATTCGTTGTGAAGGAGTTATGGAGCGAAAGACTTTGAGTGGGATCGACTTCAGACGTTGGGTTCCAAGTATGTTCTCTTTCCTTTCTTCCAAAATTTAGTTATTTCAAGTAGTTACTTTCAATTAACTACCTAATTGGAGTCTGAGAAAATTGTTTTGAGGGCACTGCTCTGTTGTGGCTCGTAACCCATAAGACTTATATTTTAGTAACATGGAGACTATAGCGTCAAGTAGTTTAGGTGCTTAAGCGAAGGAGTGGATGGATTTCTATGAAAAATCTAACAATCTTTCAATGCCTTTTTGAATAAGAAATAAAAACAACTACAAAAAGTTAAAAGGTTGGATATCTATAGACCAAGTAGATCCATGACAAGGGCATACATAGTACAAAAAATTATCATTGAGGATAAACTTGAGCTCCCAACTACTCATCTAAGTTTTTTCATTGTAAATGGGATTTATATTTAACCTAGCCATGGGAGACAAATGTGAATACACCTATATGACCCGTGGATGGTGTACTAGCAAGAAATAATTATGGAAAATATCATTTTGAACTTATCAACCTTGGTGTGCCCCAAAAATGGCTACATGGTCATTGGGAATCTCAATAAATCATACCTAACTAACATGAGTTGACCAAATCAAACACAAATGTCAATGTTGATCTAAGGGAAAGAGAGAATTCCTAACCATGAATCCCACCAAGGAGAAGATAAGAGCAAAGGATGACCTAATAAAGTAACAAAGGGGACCTTGCCTAAGAACTAAACATGGAATGTGAAAGCACACTCATACATCTAGACTTAGGAAAGGGGGTAAACAAGGGGAGAATTACCAATTCCATAATCCATCTCAAGATACAAGGAGGCCTCATGGTCATATTTAGTCTTTGAGTGCCCAAATCAAGATTCTACGCACTACATATTGCCCTCATGGTAGGAGAAGTTATAAATGTAAGGGATAACATCAAGGTTTCATGCAAACAGAAAGTGGAAATTAAAGATCAGGAAGAGACAAGAGAAACAAAATGTGCAACCAAGGAAAACATAATGATGCATAAGAGGGAAGTCCATATAAAATTTGTGGAATGATCTAATTCCCTAACATAAGGATATTGGAGCTCTCTCATGTGGAAAAGCACATGCTAGCTAGGAGATCTTCATACCCAAATGTCAAAAGCATTGCTTAGGAACCACAAAGTCTCACAGAAGTGCATGGTAATAAGAAATCCATACAAAAAAACAATGTCACATGTAGCCATGCATAGTAAGCAAATAATGTTGGGTACAAGGGAAATAAACAAGATGTAGCTATGAAAATCATGAAAGCAAAGACTAATATAATCAAATCATTAATATATGATAAAAATGAGCTACGAAAGGATGAAATAAAGTGGGATAGTAACAAGAATGATAAATGAATAACTATAGAAAATCCTAATATTATATACATGTGACTGTGTTGGCCACTAGAAATCCAACTGTTCCAAAATTAGGATACTAGCTAGATATAAAACCATGTTAGGTTAGCAACATAGGACCTTTTGTGACAAGAAAATTTTTGCCAAAATTTTTCCCAAATTTTTCCAAATTTTCTATTTTCTAATGCTTCGAATCATTTTCATAACTTTGATTTTCAAGATTGTTATTTGTACAGTTCCTTTAGGTTTTCTTGGATGTTTTTTTCTCCTTTGATTTTTGTGCGCTTATATTAATAAGTTTTATTAATATTGCCTTCTAGAATGTTTTGGTTTGGTTTCTTTTATGAGATTTTCTTTTTTATTTGAGTTAAGTGTGACATCTTAATTGCTTTAGTTTTGTTGCCAACATTCCAACGGTTCAAGTTTCACCTTATTTTGACTTACAATTTGAAATATATCCCCGGTCGAAGTGTGGTCATTTTTCACCACATGGGCATAAAGTATGTATTTTATTATGTTTCTTCTAAATTGTAAATAAAAATAATGTTAATATGTAAATAAGTTTTATTTTATTTAACCTTAATTAATTGTTAGTTAAATTTGATTTAATTTTTATTTTTACAATTCGTGTATATATATTTTGTAATTATAACATAAACTAAATAATTAAATGAAACATAATTAATAAAACTGCGTAGAAATTTTTATAAATTGAATTAGTTTTGATGACTCAACTTTGACAAATGATATCTTGAGTTTTATTCAACCAAATGAGGCAAATGAACAATTGTTGGAAAACTATTTCCATGGAGAACAATTTAAAAGCATTAATTCAATCAAATATGGAGATTTACTATCCCAAAAAATAAAAATAAAAGTGAAGGCTACTAATTTGCAACTAAAAGTAGTTTTCTGAATTGATTTAGAAGATTTTCTTTGGCCAAGAAGATTTGTTGTTGCTGATTCATTTCCAAATTGTTTCATTGTTAATCTTATCTTCATAGGAAATCATGGGAAAGCATGAATTTTGTTATTGTAATTTGGTAATTTGTTTTAACATATGGGAAATCATGTCCATTTTCAGTAGGCGATTTTGCAAAGTGAGTTTCAGGTAGTCAGAGAATAATTTTCCAAATTGCTTGAAACCCATTTCTGAAACAGGGTTAGTTACCTTATCCTAAAAGGATTTTCTTGGAATCTAAATAGTTTTGGACAAATATGGATTGGAGTGACACATATTTTCCCAAATTGGAAAATCACACAAATCTTCAGGAGACATTTTTGCAGAACAATTTTTGGGAAAACCGAGCATATTTTGGCAAAACGGTTGACAACCCATCTAGAAAAAAGGCCAAATTAGCTAACCACCGAAGGAGTTTGCAAAAGGATGAATATTTTTGGATATATGATGTGTTTTATGTGTGGGTTCTAGCATTTTTGCTAATTTTGTAGTTGATTCATGACAACAAGTTGTTTTGCTGACTAAAGGAGGATTCGACTTGAGTGGAGGAGATTATAAAAACTCTAATTGTTTTTGTGTAATGGGGGTTAGAAACCTGAAGGCCTTTTTGGGCTTGAATATAATAGGAGTCTTTTTAATGTAAATATTTTTCAGAAGCAAAGAGATTATGAGGTTTTGTTTTGCTAAATTATGTATTTTCCTATCATTTGTTTCTTATGTTTCCATTATCATTCTTCTTTTCATAGATTCATTTGAGTTGTGATTATTGTAATTCAATACTACCTCTATTACAACAAACTTTAAATCATATGTATTTGAACACAATTTTTCCTTTGTTTTTCTATAAGCAAAATAAGACTTGTGTTATGGATATTGTTGCTTAATTTTTTAACATTGAAGGGCAACCGAAATGAATCATGTGTTATTCTTCTATTAAAGAGATGGATTGGATTTATCATTCTTGGATACCTAGTTTACCTATTTAATTTTGTTTATCCTATATTTTCCGTTCATTCACTAAGATTTTTTAAAGGATTTAGTAGATGAAGTCATGCCTCTTTGTTCTTGATTATTAGTCATTGAAAGACTCATTAAAATTCAGATAAAAAAGACCCATAGACCAGCCTCATTATCAATCATTATTTACTATGAAAATGTGCTAGGCGTTTCTCTTTTGCAGCCTGGAGAAATCTCTAGTAACAACATTTTTTGGTGTCGTTGTTGGGGACAATTTTGAAGGTTTTCATCTTCCCTGGGTGTCTAACAGAGTTTAGATCTATTTCTGGATGGAGAACAAGGAATAGACATAAAAAAAACTAGTTGTAATCATTCACCTGGAGACTCAATGATCAAAAGAATCCATATGATTTAGTGATGACTCCACTAGTTTCAAGATGTCAAGTTCTTTCACCGCTCAGATCGTTGCGAGGTTTGCACCTTTAAATTTTTCTGTTGTTTTTCGTTTTCCAAATGTTGTTCATGATATTGAAGAATGGAGAGATAATCTTCCGAGCTTTAGTGAAAAGGATGAGGATAATGTTGCTCAACATCTATTGGAATTTCATCAATATATGGATCAATTGGGCATTGTTATTGAAGACGTGTTGATGAAGTTGTTCATGTTTTCACTAGGAGGCAATACAAGACAATGGTACAAATCTATATCTCCTTCTAGCATGTCCTCATTGAAAGAATTTCATGCAACTTTTAATAAACACTGTAAGATTATTTTCTCAGTTGAATTTATGTTTCAAGATTGTTGTGAACATTACAAACTTAATAAATCTGCCACAGATCAGGAAGTGCTTTCTGATGAGGAATATTATCCTTGTAAATAGGATAATGCTTGCGATGAATATTTTTCTATTGAGGAAAGTATTCCTCAAAGTTTCCAAAATGTGTCTAGTTATTTTCATGATGATTGGAATGTTCAAGATGAATCAAAACTAGGAAATCAAGAAAATCATGCATTTCCTTTTGTGACTAATGATATATTTTCAGAAGAGGAGGAGCAAATAGAAAGGTCTCCAAATTTTTCTTACCAGGTCAACATTTCTTTGGAAGAGATATGTGAAAGTTTGAACACTAAATTAGATAGAAATATATCCGAGGGTAAGAATTTGTTATTCAATTATGGTAGAGAATTTGCTTTTCTCGAATTCACTTATCTTCAAATAGAATAAGAGGTATGTAATGATTATCAAAGCATTGTTCTCCATAATTTTTATGATCTAGTAGCATCATATTTAGAGGATATAATCGGTACAAATTCTATATTATTCTATTGTCATTCATCACAGCTTCATTTTGGATTCTATTCTTGTTTTGAGTTGCTAGCTATTATGTTGTTGTTCATCTTAAGGGATAGGAGTGTGCAAGAAATTTTCTTAGTAAATCGGTTTCTTGGATGGCTTCATTGGAAATTCCATATTACTTGATGAATGGAACTGTTGTTGATTAGAATAGGAAACATTGTATATAAATAAGATCATGTTTGAGTATTTATTTTCAGTTTGAAGAAAAAGAATAAAAAATGAACTTTCTTTCTTTCTCAATGATCTTAATCTCACATTTAACTAATATAGGATTTCTAAAACATACTTTTAGAAAAATAAGAAAAAATTTCTTAAATTCTTTTTTCTGAAATAGAAAAGGTATGTTTTTAAAAAATAGTCTTGACATTAAACTATAACTGACTATCTTCTCAAGGTTCATATATATATATATATATATATATATATATATATATA